>JAIUZE010053063.1:1890-18456 GCA_022085475.1 Heliosperma pusillum
TCTCCAATATGAGGCGGCTACGAAATTCTTTGACACTAAGCTTCAAAGGGGCCAAAAAGTTGGCCCACACGTGCTCAAAATGGTTGAGCACGCGGACACCTTAGAGCGTCTAGGGTGCAAAATTCCGAAGCAATTGGTGGTGCGTAAAATCCTTCATTCACTCACACCTAAGTTCACCCAATTAAGGGTGAACTATAACATGAATGGCATGGACAAGAGTTTCCATGAACTCCATGCACTCCTCACCCAAGCGGAGAGGGACATGGAGGCCAGTGGGAGTGAAACCAAGGACGTTCTTTCAATGAAAATGAAGAACATGAACCTTGGGGTGAGAAAGGACAAGGGAAAGGGTAAGATTCTTTTCAAGAAAGTCGGCAAGGGAAAGGGCAAGGTCTTTTACAAGTCCAAACCCAAAGTAAACAAACAAGCGGAGGCGGATTGCTATTATTGTAATGGCAAAGGGCATTGGAAACGCAATTGCCCCAAGTACTTGAAAGACAAGAAGGACGGTTGTGTGACAACGTCACGTAAATTCTTTCATCACTCTATGTGATAGATATTAAATTTGCTAGTACATCTTCTTGGGTATTTGATACCGGTTGTGGTTCTCACCTTTGTAATCATGTAGAGGGGCTGAAGGACGCGCAAGCACTAGCCAAGGGTGACGTGGACCTGCGCATGGGAAATGGAGCTAAGGTAGCCGCAGTTTCCGTGGGCATCTAAGTTCTTTTTTTGCCTAATGGTTTAGAGTTGTATTTAAATCATTGCTATTACGTACCAACTCTTACCAAGAACATTATCTCCATTTCCGTGTTAGACATGGAAGGATTTTCATTTTGTATTAAGAACAATCGTTGTACTTTTTCTTTAAATGAAATGGTTTGTGGAGAGGCCATTTCTATTGGAGGTATTTATGTTTTAGATATTGCAAAAGAGGTTTATCATGTAGAAAACAAGAAGCTCAAAATAGGTGAACCTAATCAATCATACCTTTGGTATTGTCGTTTAGGGCACATAAACGAACGACGCATAAAGAGACTTGTTTCATCTAAAGTACTCAAACCATTCGATTACGAGTCTTATAGCGTATGCGAATCTTGTCTTCTAGGCAAGATGACTCGTGCTCTTTTTACAAGAAAAGGGACACGAGCAAGTGAAGTAATAGGACTTATACATACGGATGTATGCGGTCCAATGACTATCCAAGCTAGAGGTGGTTATCACTACTTCATTACTTTTACCGACGACTTAAGTAGATATGGATATGTCTACTTGATGAGGCATAAAAGTGATGCTTTTGAAAAATTCAAAGAATTTCAAAATGAAGTAGAAAACCAATTGAATAAAAAAATTAAAGCCCTACGATCCGATCGTGGTGGTGAATACTTGAACAATGAATTTGATTCACACCTAAAAGATTGTGGTATAGTATCACAATGGACTCCTCCTGGAACCCCTCAATTAAATGGTGTGTCCGAAAGGAGAAGTCGAACTTTATTAGATATGGTTCGATCTATGATGAGTCTAACAGAGCTTCATGATTATTTTTGGGGTTTTGCTATCTTATCTGCAATATTTTCACTAAATCGAAGCCCGACTAAAGCGGCAAACAAGACTCCATATGAGATATGGACAGGGAAAGTCCCTTATTTGTCGTTTATGAGAATTTGGGGATACGAGGCTTTTGTTAAGAATAAGTCTGACGATAAACTCGCACCCAAATCTGACAAATGTCTTTTCGTAGGATATCCAAAGGAATCACATGCTTATTACTTCTACAATAAACACGAGGACAAAGTGTTTGTGTCTCGTGATGCAGTCTTTTTAGAAAATGATTTTATTTCTAAAAGACAGAGTGAGAGAAAATTTGAACTTGATGAAGTCCAAGAGCCACAAACCGAAAAGGACGACGAGGAAAACGTTCCCTCTTCGTCTGACACGGTCATTATTCCTTTGGAACCTAGGAGGTCAAGCAGAATTAGTCATCAACCTGGTAGATACCTTGGTATTATAGAGGAAGGTGAAGACTATAATGTGTTACTTTTTGAAAGTAACGAACCTACCACCTACAAAGCAGCCATTTCTAGTCCCGACTCAAAGCTATGGCTAGGAGCCATGCAATCCGAAATGGATTCTATGTACGACAATCAAGTATGGGACTTGGTTGATTTACCTAAGAGGTAAGACTCTTCAGTGTAAGTGGATCTATAGATCAAAAGTGGCATAGATAAACATAATGATGTTTACAAAGCTAGATTGGTGGCAAAAGGTTTCACCCAAGTTCATGGTCTTCACTATGACGAAACCTGATAAGTGAATATTTGTATGATTTTAACCCCCACTTTAGCTCGGTTTTGTTTGTCATTTGTGCTTTGTTAAACCATTTTATGAGCTAATATCGTCTTCTAGGCGAATTCCTGTGTTCTAACTTGTTTTGAAGGGAAAGTGACGTTTCTACGCCCTTTTTCTATATTTCCAAGCATTTGCCTAGAACCCGACGATTTGAAGATGCAAGCTTGACCGTGTGTAAGGCATTTCGAGAAGGTTCACTAACTTAAGAGAGGGAAGAAGCAAAGACGGTTTCTTAGTTGTCGGAAGACCAATCAATTAGACGGGAGAATTCATCGCTTTACATCATGTCCAAGCAACAAACCCGATTGTAGAGTCAAGGGGGATGTTGTAAGTCAAGTCAAAGCGAAGGAAGTTGAAGAGTTAGTCAAGAGCTTCCAGAAGACGACTTACCCGATCGGGTAAGTGGTGTACCCGATCGGGTATTCCTGCTGCTCAGTGCATTGCGGCTCCTTCTTCCTAAATTTGCCCTATGTATTAATTACCCGACCTCTTCTCCACGAAACCCTAATACTATAAATAGATGTGCCAAGCCCCTCATATCATCCATCCAGATATCCATGAAATAATCCATCATACACTTTCTTACACAATCTTGTCTTATATTCCTTTTAAGCTTTAGTCTTTTTAGTTTAGATTCTCTTCTATTTTTGTCTTTTGTTCTAGTTTACTTTCGTCTATTTCATATCAAAACATTAGCTT
This sequence comes from Heliosperma pusillum, assembly GCA_022085475.1. NCBI lineage: Eukaryota > Viridiplantae > Streptophyta > Magnoliopsida > Caryophyllales > Caryophyllaceae > Heliosperma > Heliosperma pusillum. The sequence goes on from JAIUZE010053063.1 coordinate 4,942, forward strand.
AGTTCAAATAGAATTTCAACCTTCTGTATCTACTTTGTTGGGTTCAAGAGTTGTAATTCAAGATACGATATTTCTATGCGAGGGATTTCTGTTATTATTATCACTTTCATCGTTGATCATCACCTAGGTATTCCTAATTTATCCTTTGTTTATCATTCTTTATTGCTTTCCATTTTTTTGTTATTTTCCATTCGTATCATTTAGATTCGTTTTTACGTTGTTATAATCATAGTTTCATTTCTTGGATTGTCATATAGTGTCGTTACTATCGCCACATAGAGAGTCTAAATTATTGTCAAATTCAACTAAATATGTCTACCTTAACTTTCATTGTTAATATCAACATAATCATGAGTGAGTAGTCACCTTTCTAGGGTATAGGGTAGCCATGTTAGATTGATTAAAAGATGATAATTGGATAAAAGAAATTGTGCTTTTAAAACATTGTGTCTATGCATGTTTGGACTTTAACGATAGTTGACGAGTCTTGATCACAATCATTGACTAGTATGGAATTCTTTTCCAAGGTAGATATACAGGAATTGAATAGACAAAGCGTGACATAGTGGATTAAGACCTAGTAAATCGCACTAAAAGCCTGCTAGACCATTTGATCTATGATTGTAATGAGCACACCATTCTTACGAACGCTCAATGAATTATTTGCATATCCTAAATCCAATTTTATCAATATATCAATCTACATGTGTGAACCTATTTCCCTAGATGCTTCTCATTATTGTTAATTTATTATCTGCTTTATCGTTTCCATTTCAGTTTGTTTTGTTTTTATTTATGTTCTTTTTTAGTTTAGACATCACCAAATCCAAAACCCAGAAAATCATTAGATAAAACTCAATTGTGAGACGATTCACAATCCATAGGAAACACCATCTCCCTGAGGATCGACCCCTACTTCCCTAATTACATTAATTTGTTATTAGCCTAGTCTGGGTAATTTATCTTTGTTTCGGGCTTGCGACAGGCCTGATCAAATTTTGGCGCCGTTGCCGGGGATCACGGTTTAGTTTTCCTTTTTATTGTGATTTCTATCACGATTAGTTTTATCTAGTCTTTAGGAACTCAAAATTTCTTTAGACCTCTCTTGATTTTTCATCTTAGCTTTTTTATCTTATGCCCAGATCTTCTAGACTAGGGACCCCTATTCCTTTGGACCCTGAACTAGAAAGAACTCTGCGTAGGAGATTAAAGCTATTTAACGAAATTTCAAAAGCTTCCGACATTTCAAGTTTAGATCGTATTCGTGAGAAATACTCGGATATCTTACCTAATCTTGAAGGAGAATAGGATCCTTTTTCCTCTCCATTTCAAAAATTCAATCAACTTTCAACCAACATTCCATCTTCATCTTCGCAACAAAAAATGGTTCGACTTTCCGACCATTCTAAACCCACCGCAGATACACTTCCAAAGGGTATCGCTACACCTCAAATTACAGCTCAAAACTTCGAAATCAAACCTGCTTTCATCAATTTAATAGAAAGAAATCAATTTGGTGGCAATGCCACAGAAGATCCCAACCTTCATATCCAAAACTTCTGTGACTATTGCTCCACAATTAGACAAACTGGAGTATCCCAAGAACAGATTAGGGAAATGCTCTTTCCCTTTTCTTTAAGAGGAAAGGCAAAACTCTGGATCAATAGTCTTGACCGAGTTGCCCTAGGAATAGTTGATTGGGATGGTCTAGCTCTTGCTTTCTATCAAAAGTATTTCCCACCAGAACGAACCGCGCTCTTACGAAGTCAAATTACTAGGTTCCGTCAGAGAGGCGACGAAAGCCTTTATGAGGTTTGCACTACAAGTTCCTTTACGTGCATGAAAGTCACTGTGGATGATTCATGCTTGTGGCACAAGAGGTTTGCACACATCAGTCCAACAATTTTAAAGAAACTCAAATTGTGGGATTTAGTTGAGGGTCTACCCTCAATCAAATTCGAACAAGAGAAGATGTGTGACTCATGTGCCCGTTGTAAACAAGTTAGATCTTCATTCAAACCAAAACGTGTAGTAAGTACAGAGCGTCCACTTGAGTTGGTACACATGGATTTGTGTGGACCTATGAAAGTCAGAAGCCGTGGTGTCGTGGAACGTATGAATAGAACATTAGAGGACATGACCCGCACTATGCTTTTGTGTAGTGGCCTTCCTAAGAACTTCTGGGCAGAAGCCATTAGTACTGCATGCTATGTGCACAATAGAGCTATGATTAGACCTATTCTCAAAAAGACTCCCTATGAACTTTTAAGAGGGAGAAAACCCAATATAGCTCACCTTCGTTGCTTCGGGAGTAAATGTTTTGTCCATAATAATGGAAAAAGTAATTTGAGCAAATTTGATCCACGAAGTGACGAAGCTGTGTTTGTTGGTTATTCTAATCATAGCAAAGCTTTTAAAGTTTTTAACAAAAGAACTTTGTGCATAGAAGAAAGTGTTCATGTTGTATTTGATGAAGATAATGTGCTTGAGCAAGTTGAACAGAATGAAGAATAAGACATGAATGATCCCGACTTTCGCCTTTCAAGGGATGACGTGCCAGAAATCAATGAAGAAGTTATTGAAGGAATCAATGATGAACTTGATAAATCCGCAAATGACCTTGAAAAGAGAACTGAGACAATTGTTGATGATACGAATGTCTCTTCTCAAAATAAGGAAAAAGAAACTGAAGTTATAGCTGATGATGCTATAACTTTGAACTCAAATCAAGATTTAGTAACTGATGTTGTACCAACTTCAGCTATAACCCCAGAGTCCCACTCAGGGGGAACCAATCTTGACTCTGAATCATTTGAGAAAAGTGAGAGTTCATCAGATGATGATGAGCCTAGGAATTCTAAGAAATGGAAATATAAGAATTCTCATCCTATGGATAGTATCCTAGGAAGTTTGAACAAGGGAGTTCAAACGAGACGAACTCTAAATAACTTTTGCTCATTCTATTCCTTTCTGTCTACCATAGAGCCTACCAACATCAAAGAAGCACTTGCAGAATCCGATTGGATTGTAGCAATGCAAGAGGAGCTTCAACAGTTTGAACGTAATAAAGTCTGGCACCTTGTACCACGACCTTCTAATCGAACTGTGATTGGTACTCGATGGGTATTCAGAAATAAATTGGATGATTCAGGAGTTAATCGTTTTAACGAAAACCTTTGAGCAAAATATTTATTATTTTTTAGTGTTTGTTTTTCAAAAGAGTCGTGCATCAATTATTATCAATCGCTTGAGTGAAATACGTTATTGGATAATAGTACATCATTATAAGCTTACAATTCTTTAACGGGAATTTGTGTGAGTTATATTGTACTTTCTTATTAACGTAAGATAGTATAGAGTATTTAGCGATACTCACCTTGAGTTATAATCATAGTGTTGATTATACGAGTGGGTTGATAATTTTTGTAATCCGTAGAAAGGTACTAAGAATTATTAATCGAGAATAGTGGACGTAGGTTTCAACGTGTGAAACTGAACCACTTCAAAAATCTGTGTGCCTCTCTCTACTCTCTTTACTTTTCGTTATTTCATTACTTACGCTTACTTTGATTAATTAATTAGTTGATTTTAATTCATAAGATCAAATAATTAATTACATATCATGTAAATCGAAAAAGTGGGGCTAGTTTTTAATACTCAATTCACCCCCCCCCCTCTCTTTCGTATTCGATCAATAGACTCTATATTTGGTATCATCTTGGTGCAACTTGAAGGAGGTCTTCTAGTTTGGAGATTATTCTTGTTCATCCATATTAATAGCTCAAGAACAACAAGAAGGAGTTCTTGTTGTGCCCATTTTATTTCCATATCAATGTGAGAAAATTTCTTCTTTTATATAAATGTCTTTATATTTGCATGCATGTTACATAGATCATTAAATATTAAATTAACAAGTAATTTAGTAACTAATTAGAGGAGTCTAATTAAGGTCTATGGACTTTCACATGCATGCTTGGGGGTTTCAGCTGGGATTGCTGCGTGTCGATGATACTATAGCTTCCGCTAAGTCTTTAAATATTGAGACATTTAGTTTGATATTCTAATTTTGTTTTTGAATACAGTTGTAATACTTTTGAATTTTTGATAAATTGTAATTACATAGTGCTTTAATAAGTATTTTCATTATGGTTTATTTGATATGTAGTGCATCGGGCAACCAAGATGGTAGCAATCTTATTTGTTAAGGTATGCCTTGGTAAGATACTTTGGTAGATAAGGGTGTTACAATATAAATCGTAAAAGAAGAATACAAACGCAAAATAACGCAATATCGAATGAAGGAAAAAAAAAAGGAATTCGGGAGATTATAAGTTAGTTAATTTAATGATAGATTTGCCGCTCTTCATTGATTCGATCTTCAAAATGTTGTATTGATTTCCAACTTCATACCGTTTTTTTTTTTTGTGAATTTAGATTATTTTTGCAACAGGAGTACATGATCAAGGCAAGACACAAACTCAAGACAACAACATCATTCAAGACAACAACAACAATACAGCCAACACCATGACTAGTTATGACAATGTTTTATTCAGTCCAAGTAACCACCACCTCAGGCCAGCAAAAACAACACCACACCAGCCAGAACATGTTGAAGAACAATGTTGGGAGAAGCACAGGTCATCTGACGGTCGTGGTACGCGACATGGCCACAGGCCGACTGCTGCAACCAGTCCAGGTGGTAGCTCAACTACTGGACCCACCTCTGACAAACGTGCCAATTCAATGTCCTCTTTGGTGAGCAATCAATGGGTGTTAATTTGATTCGGCTGAATGGTAAGCAAAATTCCGTTTGGTTAATCGATACAGGAGCATCCACTCATGTTTGTGGACCGGTATTTAAGATTATTTGACAAATATCATCTCGTGCCTCCACTTGCCGTAGGTTTGCCTAACGGTAAACAATTAAAGCTACTCACTCGGGACGGATTCTTATAAACATTTCATTATGCTTAGAAAACGTGCTCTATCTTCCCAACTTTACTTGTAATTTATTGTCGGTTTCCTAAATATTAACTTCTCAACATTTCAACATCTAATTTACAAATTCTCATTGTGTGATTCAGGACCCTTGACTGTAAGTCCTAGACCTCTAATTAGACTCCTCTAATTAGTTCATTAAATTACATTAACTTAATGATTTAGGATCTAGTTATCATGCATGCAAATATAAAAGCATAAAAGAAAAGATAAGACGAAAACATCCTTACATGGGGTATTTTCGGTTCAATATGGGCACAATAAGAACTCCTTCTTATTGTTCTTGAGCATGAAATTAATGGATGATCCTCCATAAAACAACTTCCAAAGTAGAAGGTCTCCTTCTTGTTGCACCCAAGATTAAACCCAAATAATCTTACCTTATTATTAACTAGATAATAAGTAAGACATAATACTACTAATATTAGTATATTACTACACTAGTAATATGTAGAGAATATTAGTTTGCATGTGAGTTTTAGAGAGAAGTTGAGGATTTTAGAGAGATATCTAAAACAAATGAAAAATGAATGAGCAAAAAGAAATGAACAACCAAGTGCACTATTTATGGGCACTTGGCCGGTCATGCTCTCACCAAAAGGGTGATAATTTTGCTTATTATATTCTCATGCAAATGACTTGAGTGTGGGTAAGAAAATGATAATGATCATGTGTCATAACATGTCATAATCACTTGGTGGAGTGTGGATTTAGTAGAGAATAAACATGATTGTTTTTCTACTAGCAAAAACCGGTCCAAGTGTCTCATATGGACCATTTTGATTTTTTTGATATTTGTCCCACAAATACTTATTAATCATATGCTTAATTATCTTGCATAATTAATTGTTAATTTGATCATATAACAATTATATGACTCAAATTAATGAACAATATGTACTTAACTTTTAAGTGATATTTTACCATTATATCAATATATAATGGGTCCCACAATGCCCAGTTAATTTATTTTACAACTCCTTGTAAATATAATTAACTAATTACCTCTAACTCAAAATATATGCATTACCTCAACTAATTTAATGAATCAACGATTAATCACTAAATTAAATCTTATTTAATGGTATTAAAATAAGACGTAAAATTTATTCAGTGAGTTATCGTATAATTGACTAATAAACTTAAGTGGAATGAGTTCCTAACTCAATTTCCAATAAATAACTCTCGTAACTAAAAGTACATATCAAATATATGTAATGCCCTAACTAAACTGTATCGCATACAAATAATTAGTATTCTATTTGGGTCTTATCCTATAGGTGTGACCTAAAGGGATCAGTTGATTACCGCCGTCATACGACAATAACGTCAAACTCTAGTCAGCCAAGTGTTACCGATTTACGTTAATCAACTGACGTAGAGTATCAAAATATACTAATCATGCCACGTATATTCCAAATGAGATTTATTATATAAATGCACTATTGTGGAGGACACTTACTCCAACAATCTCCCACTTGTCCGATACAAGTTGTGCATGTAACAACACTATTGCGGAGGACTCGTCCTCCTACAATTTTTCCCACTTGTCTCGACAAGTTGTGTGCTACCGATTCTCTTGTCTCTTTTGCGTCACATCCTCCCACTCATCGCAAGGTGTCTTACAGGTCGCACTTGCGATTGAAAATTTATAAATAGAGTGGTTTTCTCGATCTGGGAGAGTAACTGTCTGACTGGAAAATCTACTAGAGATGTCTTCCGAACGTGGCCACGCATTTCCAGTTACTACTGCTCGAGTGGCCCGAAGATGTTAATACCCAACGTGGGTGGACAATTCCTGTTGACCCATCTTACACTTTATGATGCAGATCACCATGACCCAGAAGATGTCCATCGGCCTCCTTTCATGGCACGACCTAGGACAAAAACCAAAGTCAATCGAAAACTACACCGACTCAGGTAAATGGTCGCCAGTCTAAAGTTTCGACTCATAGGAATAAAATAGAAATCCCCGCCACGACCAGGCTTCAACAATTTTGATAAGGGATTCTATTATGGTCACTGCCCGATAGAGTGTCTCCACAGTCTGTCTATGTAAACGACCAGTCATCTCCATTACCCCATGGTGCTGAACCAACCATCGATCGACTTACAATCTAGTCACTTCGAGACGTCACCTCAAATGAGTGACTAGGGACAAAACACTAAGTTCATCCTGTTCACTTGAATTGGGTGCAACTTTTCTTTCAACCAATTCGGATAAACAAAGTATTAAAATTTAGTCAAACTAAATAAGGAGTTTTTAATGAAACTCTAACAATGAATGCGATTATCTAATATTTGGAAAAATTGATACGTTATCAATAATTTCATATCTCATAATCTCTATCAATTCAGGTACATATTTCAATCCCATTGAAATGACATGACTATCATGTTCAGCCTGCAAAAGGCATGGCTAATGGATTAGCAATTACTTGCATCTTTTCCATCGTTCTGATTGCTATTTCTCTCTGTCTACGTAATCTCATATTACATAAAACTTTATGAGTACATGTCTAGGTTTGAATCTAGACTTAGGACTCTTGGCCTAAAGGTAGCTCCCACTGTTTTACCAGTATCATGGGATAGAATATACAACTATAGGAACTACTTCTAGTCCCTCCAATACTGTCGAATCCAAGCTACTTTCATATGCATCATCATATGATGCAATGTACTCTATTTCCGTTGTGAAATCCGCAATGATAAATGATGCGTGTATTTTATATAGACTTTTTAGTCCATTTATGCACGCATTTCTATGTCATTTAGGTGATATTGTATCACCATATGCCTCTATTTGGCTACTTTGTACTTTCATTTCTATTTTTTAGGTACAAGCTGCGTAGTAGCGGAAACCGAGCCAAAACAGTCCACTTTGCATGCATTTAGGAGAATGGAAGGAACGGAACAGAAGCTCTTGCATGGGGAAGCGTGAAGCCGCTCACAATCAAGCCCAAAGTCATGACTCACACTATGTGCTAAGCCAGAAGACCTCGATCGACTATAACTTTGGTCGATCGAGGAGAGTTGAAGGAAGAAGACCTCGATCGAGCTATATCAGTGCTCGATTGAGTGGTAGCCGTTGACAAGCTGGTCGATCGAGTAGAAGATGTCCTCGATCGACTGATTCTCTTGAATAAAAGCCTCGATCGAAGGGTGTTTTCCCTCGCTCGAGTGGAACTTATCACGGGCCTTGAGTCCGTAGTCTAATTAGGGTTTAGAGTCGTGTTATACATTATATAAGACTCTTATTTGTCGTCATTAGGATCATCATCAGTTAGCATTTGATTATCATCGATAATTAGCAGACATTAATCTTTCAACATTAGTTTCTGAATTTTAATCTTTAGTTTACATTCAGGTTTATCGACGTGGATTGTTCTTTACGCCTGATTTGCTAAGATTGTAAACTACTTTCTCTCTTTTATTCTTACCTTTGTTTTAATCTTAATCACTGTTTACTCTTCTTAATTACTGCGTTGTTATTGTTCATGCTTGTTAATTGCGATTTTATTATGTCTGATATCATATGTTCAATTGTCTTTGTTAGCATCGTTAATAGCATGCGTAGCTAAATCCCTTGTATGTTAGGATGAGGAAAACTGTAGTAGAGGCATGTTTGGATAGATTATTTTAGTTAATCTTGAATATGAGAATCGATCTACGCAATTTAATTGAGGTTAGTCGAATGAGTGCACGCAAGAGACTAGCTAGGTAGTTAACCCCGACCTGGATCGAGAGATTGGAAGGGAAAGGCTTGCTTAGAATTGATAGGTGACTCCTAAGAGGACGGGAATTAATTAGGAAAATCCCTAGGGTGGTTTGAGACCGAGAGGAGAAAACCATTGCCTTTCTCATTGATAGATTGACTGACTTAGTTGACCCGTAGATGCCGATATTGCAGTGGACCGAATCCTAGCATATTCTCTTTTATCTGATTTATTTCATATTAATTTCTACCTTTATTTCTCTTCCTTTAAATCTTATTTAGTTTAGTTTAAACCAATTCAAAACCCCCTAGTTTTTGACTGGCAGATTTAGATTTCAGTTAATTAGTTTCCTCCCTGTGGAGATCGACCCTACTTCCGCTATCTTCTTAGTTAGTAGACTTAGGCTTTTATTTTTGGTGTATAATGACACGCATCAAATTTTGGCGCCGTTGCCGGGGAGGCAATTTAATTTTCTGTTATTTATTTCTGTCTCGTCTTAAGCAATTTCTAATTCCTTAAGACTGTTCTTATCTTTCTCCCTGTAGTTGTGTATGCTTAGGTCCCAAAGGCTCGAGTTAGTGAAAGCTAATTTGGAACCCGAAAGAACCTTCTTACGCAGATAGAGAGGGATAGATAAGACTGTTCAGAAGGAAGACTTGAGTACTTCTGATTCCGTCTTCGACTGTTGAGACTACCGTACCAGCGAAGATGAAAGGATTTCACACATGTTCGAGTGATTCAGAAGTGGAGCTAGACTCCAAGAAATTATCGTATGTGTGGAGAAAGAAGTCGTAAATTACCGCAGCTGAGGGTAATTCCGCAAGTCAAAGGCCCGAGGGTGGCCTTGTCACAAAACTATTTGGTTATTAGCCGGGTTTGCAACCCCGTGCAATTTGTAACAAACAATTTATTGCGTTTTCATTAGACAATTAGACAATTAGACTATTACGTTATAATCAGTAGTTTAGATGAACAATTTATTTTTCCTCCTAGACTTTCTTTTGGTGTTTTTGGGTATCGTCCTGTATCGATCTTGCAGGACAAAGAAGCGGAAATCAACTGCTCAAAGTCGTCGGCTGTGCAATCAAGAAAGTCCTCGATCGAGTAGAGAAGAACTACTCGATCCAGCGGTCCTGCTTGAAAAGGTTCTCGATCGAGTAGAATTTCTACTCGATCGACCCCCAGTTTGATGCTGGTTTGGGGAAGCTATTGTCTTGTGAGTTCCTCTGTTTATTTTTTCCATTCTTTATATTTCATCCATTAGGAACATGAATTAGGTTGTTTTTTTTCCCTTTTTCCTTATATGCTGTTGTGCTATAGCCAATGAGGACATTGTCAGTTTTGGTTTGGGGAGGTGTTTTACATCCTTTTGCGTCTGCATTTGCATTTGTATTGCATTCACGTTTACAATTCATGTTAATTAGAAAAAATTTGAAAAAAATCAAAAATATCACGTTTATTTTTGCATATAGTCGAGTCGGATTGGAGTCTTGTTCATGATGAAATCGCACTACAAGTCTATTCTATGCTATTCCTTGCACCGTTCTCGACTTATTTAATAAAATCGAAGTAGTGAACTATTGAATTTTGTCTTGGAATTTAAATTTGACTAGTAGACTTGACTCAACATTTTGGCAAACTACTTATGTATTCTGAGTTTTAGAGCCTATAACTGGTGACATCTATGACCAGTTCATCTAGGAATGAGAATAGTTACTCCCCGCATCTCGTGTCATTTGCTTTTATATGAATTTTGATTTGTAATTGCCTGCACGCATTGGGTTTTTGGTCGGTATTACGTGTTTTGAGAATATTTGCATCTCCCTTTTCCTCATTTTACCCCATTAACTCCACATAAAGCCATATCTGCCTGTTGCCCTTAACTACATTCTAAACTGAGCCTACCTTTGCCGAGCTAGTTTAGTAGTCGAGGTTATTCTACCGTTGTGTCGGTTTTAAGCTCGTTATCATTAATTGGAGTGGGTGTTTTGTGAGAAAAAGAAGAGAAGTAATGAATTGTTGCCTCGATCGAGTAGATTGTAGCTCGATCGAGCAGATTGTGATGTATGTTGCCTCGATCGAGTGACTTATTCCACTCGATCGAGTGGTTTTCCTCAATCAGCCAAGAAAAGAAAAGAAAGAAAATGAAAGAAAATGAAAAAATATGATGAGAAAAAATATTCGGCTGAAGTTTTTGTTGTCTACACCTCCTTTGCTTATTATTATTTTGTCGAGGTGTCTTATGGGATTTGTGTTGTTTATGCCTATATATGTTAAGGCATCGAGCTTAGATTTTGATAGTTGGAAGAATGGAACGAGTTCTGTTGCGGTCTTGTTAGGAACTAGCTTAGCTATTTACCCTCACATTTCCATTAATTGTTTTGCCCCTTCTTACCAATTAGCCTCACATATCCATATCTTTGCAAATGTTCGGCACGTGATTGTCCTTGAACAGTGGTTATGCGTGTGCACGGTGCTTGAATCATCTTTCATATTAGTTAGCGATGCATGTTGTGTCGATCGTAGTCTAGGTGAGTGACTATATTTTCTTCTCTCTCTCTTATACATATTTACTTACCAAATTGCTTGTTGAGAGAAGAGTGACCCGTGAGAGTCCGAATTTGGTTAAGTCTTGCAAGGTTGGAAGCCTAATTTATTTCCAAGATTGTATAAATACGTTTACTTTCGTATTAAGCTTTGTAGCGATTGAATGAGTGCATTAAACTGTTTAGCATTGACTTGTAGCTAGCTTTGAGGCTTACTCCATTCCCCTAGGTTTATTTTGTTCCATTTAGTTGAATTTAGTTTGCTTGAGGACAAGCAAAGGTTTGGTTTGGGGAAGTTTGATGCGTGTATTTTATATAGACTTTTTAGTCCATTTATGCACGCATTTCTATGTCATTTAAGTGATATTGTATCACCATATGCCCCTATTTGGCTACTTTGTACTTTCATTTCTATTTTGTAGGTATAAGCTGCGTAGTAGCGGAAACCGAGCCAAAACAGTCCACTTTGCATGCATTTAGGAGAATGGAAGGAACGAAACAGAAACTCTTGCATGGGGAAGCGTGAAGCCGCTCACAATCAAGCCCAAAGTCATGACTCACACTATGTGCTAAGCCAGAAGACCTCATTAACTATAACTTTGGTCGATCGAGGAGAGTTGAAGGAAGAAGACCTCGATCGAGCTATATCTGTGCTCGATCGAGTGGTAGCCGTTGACAAGCTGGTCGATCGAGTAGAAGATGTCCTCGATCGACTGATTCTCTTGAATAAAAGCCTCGATCGAAGGGTGTTTTCCCTCGATCGAGTGGAACTTATCACGGGCCTTGAGTCCGTAGTCTAATTAGAGTTTAGAGTCGTGTTATACATTATATAAGACTCTTATTTGTCGTCATTAGGATCATCATCAGTTAGCATTCGATTATCATTGATAATTAGCAGACATTAATCTTTCAACATTAGTTTCTGAATTTTAATCTTTAGTTTACATTCGGGTTTATCGACGTGGATTGTTCTTTACGCCGGATTCGCTAAGATTGTAAACTACTTTCTCTCTTTTATTCTTACCTTTGTTTTAATCTTAATCACTGTTTACTCTTCTTAATTACTGCGTTGTTATTGTTCATGCTTGTTAATTGCGATTTTATTATGTCTGATATCAAATGTTCAATTGTCTTTGTTAGCATCGTTAATAGCATAAGTAGCTAATTCCCTTGTATATTAGGATGAGGAAAACTGTAGTAGAGGCATGTTAGGATAGATTATTTTAGTTAGTCTTGAATATAAGAATCGATCTAAGCAATTTAATTGAGGTTAGTCGAATGAGTGCACGCAGGAGACTAGCTAGGTAGTTAACCCCGACCTGGATCGAGAGATTGGAAGGGAAAGGCTTGCTTAGAATTGATAGGTGACTCCTAAGAGGACGATAGTTAATTAGGAAAATCCCTAGGGTGGTTTGAGACCGAGAGGAGAAAACCATTGCCCTTCTCATTGATAGATTGACTGACTTAGTTGACCCGTAGATGCCGATATTGCAGTGGACCGAATCCTAGCATATTCTCTTTTATCTGATTTATTTCATATTAATTTCTACCTTTATTTCTCTTCCTTTAAATCTTATTTAGTTTAGTTTAAACCAATTCAAAAACCCCTAGTTTGTGACTGGCAGATTTAGATTTCAGTTAATTAGTTTCCTCCCTGTGGAGATCGACTGTAACACCCGGAAATGTACCCTATTTTTCTAGTAAAAATATTTTACGGACACTTTTCAGTGAAATTTAGTTTTAACCGTAAATTTAATTTTTCCGAGTCGAATTTAGAATTTCCGAGTTCGTATTTGGAATTTCCACGTGATTCCATGAGAATCCCGTCTTAAGACGAGTTTGACTTTTCTTGACTTTTGAGATACGTCTTTGACTTTTTCGTGACTTTTAAGATCGTCTTTGACTCTTGCTTGACATTTTAAGTCGTATTTGACTTTTATTGACTTTTAAGTCGTCTTTGACTTTTCTTGACTTTTAAGTCGTCTTTGACTTTTCTTGACTTTTGAGCCGTCTTTGACTTTTGTTGACTTTTTCCTTATGAATATCATACTACCACTTAACCTATTTTCACTCACAACACAATTCAACATCTCCTTCTTCCTTATCAAACCACCAAAGCCTAAACCCCCTTCCTTGATCGATCTTAAGATGATCTCTACGTCTTCATTTCTTGCTCAAATTCACGTAAGTTCGTCTTATTCTTCCCCTCTTAGCTTCCTCTATCCGTTTTGGTAATAAAATTACCGTCTTTC
>JAIUZE010053081.1:901-23314 GCA_022085475.1 Heliosperma pusillum
CTTCCTTGCTTCATTCCCATTGTTACATTGTAACTCGTTGTGTGAACAATGAGTCTTCCTTGCTTCATTACCCATTGTTCGCATTGTAACTCCTTGTGTGAACAATGACTCTTCCTTGCTTCATTGCCCATTGTTACATTGTAACTCTTTGTGACACCCTCAAAATTTGCGGAAAGAAAAAAAATAATTTAAATACATAGAAGATAATAAAACATATACGAAGGTGTCATAAAATAAAAGGGTCATTACAATACGGAAATAATATTCTACAAAAGAAATATACAAGACGGGAGACATATCTCCCGTATAAATACGGAAATAAAAGAGTGTATAATAATATACAAACTATGAACAGAATATAGGTCCAAGGTAAATACTTCGCTCGCTAGCTCGTCAATGTACCCCAAATATGCATTCACCACCTGTTCGACCGCATTAATTATAAACACGGAAGCCACAGTCAGTGGGGAGTAACTCCGAGTCCTCCCAGCCACGAAATGTCAAGTTTAATGAAACATGAATAACATAAAAGCAATGCATATGGAAAATACAAAACTTAAACATATACGATATGCTTTTCATGTTATGAAACAGATAACTAACAAATAACCTAGCATGTGAAAGCTATCATGTGAGACCGATAATAAAATATAACAAGAGGTAGGGACGCTGGTATCTAGCTCCAGAGGTTAACCCTGTAAGTGGCCATGAATACACTCAAACCCTAATCAACACGTATCAATGTGATCAGTTAACACCGTTAATCCCAACTCGATCATGCCTATCCGGCTTGCATCTCACCTTCTAGAACTCATAGAATCTACAACCAAAGACAAATACTTTCTACAAACAAAGCATACGTTCTCAGACAGTCAATAGAAGACTTCTGTAACTCGAGGCTATACCACAAGGTAGGAACACATCCTAGTCCTAGACTGATCAGACCTAGCGACAACAGCTATTCCATTCCCCGTCTCATGACATAACCGTACACAAGAAACTCTGCTAGGCGACCCCCTAAGCAGAGATGGCTAGTACTTAAGCTGGCTCCCTTCCCAAAGCGGAACTCTTAGGATCCATGCCCCGACTTGGGGATAAGCCCCCCAGGCCCGGGACACAAAGCTCAAGCTTGAACTAATATAACTCGTTAAAGACATTACTGTCCTATCAATGTCATGGTCCAAGCTCCTCATTTAGAATTAGAATGGTCAAGACGCCATATATCCATAATTCTCTATGGGTACTTAGTCAACACGACACCAACCATATAAACAAACAGTCACGGGAATACATCCTATCATGTGACTAATTGCATATAAATAATAATCAAATATCATATCGCCTCATATCTACTAAGGCTAATTCAGTAATTAAATACAACCTTACTGGAAGACAAATCCCCGACCCGAGTCCCGCGACGGGTCAATAGTCAAATCGGGGCTGACTAGATCTTAGTTTGTCCAAACCCGTTGGATCAAACCGGCTAGAAACAGAGTCTTTATCACATAGACATAAATTCAACATATTCATTACATGTTATTTTAATAAAACTTCTAAAATGTGAATTATTAAATCTTACGTAAACCCCCGATTGACTTAAAGGATATTAAATTAAACTACGATCTCGTCTTATAATTTCTAACATGTGAGAAATAATAATTTAGTGAAAAACCTTTTAATTAAATATTTTACTTATTACTATTTCTCGCTTGCTAATTATTACAAAACGCGATAAAATGACGATAACTCAAAAACCGTCACAAGTCCCAAAGTGGGACCCACGCTAGTTTTGGCGGACCCCCACATGGCTTGTATTGGGCCCACGGGCCCTGTTTTGGGCACAATGGGGGGGGGCTTTTTTTGGGCCTTTTTAACGGTTTTTACAAAACCGTTTCTCTAATTATTTCCCCCGCATCTTTAAACAAATTAAATCCGTCAAAACAACAATTAAACAATCAAACATCGACACAACCCAAAGACCAAAACCCGGACCCACCATGGACCAACCCAGACCGGTCTGAACCGGCCTGGACCGGTCTGCTTTGGTCCGGTTCACTAACAACCCCACGGTTCACACCACAAACCCCACCAAATTAATTCCAACTTGTTTTAATTATCAAACTACCATTTTTAACAACCTTCTATACAAAATCATAACTTATTAAAATCATCAAAATTTATCAAGAACACTAAACTTGTTAAAATTTCCTAAACAACATAAAAATCATAACTTATTGAAAATCATCAAAATTTATCAAGAACACTAAACTTGTTAAAATTTCCTAAACAACATAAAAATCATAACTTATAAAAAATCATTAAAAATTTATCAAGAACACTAAACTTGTTAAAATTTCCTAAACAACATAAAAATTCATGCAACATAAAAATCATCAAGAACAATAAAACCACATGAAAATTCCATACAACCTAAAAATCATCAAGAACCATAAAACAACATAAAAATTCCATACAACATAAAAACTCCATATCTTCTCATGTTACTACTAAAATCAAAAATAACCATAACATGAACCAAAACTAAAACTATGTGACATTAATTCGTCGAGTAAAACGGAATTGTTACCTTAGCTAGCAAACCACTTAGCACAAAATAATAATAAGAAGTATATAATAAGAAAACCCTCCTACTAATCTTCACCCAAAATATACGAGTCTCCAAACTCGTCTTCAAAATCTTCCCCTATAAGAAATAACAAGAAAACATTATTAGAACTAAAAATATGCATTTCCATAATTAAAGTGTTGAAAACGATTTTACCGGAATTGAAATAAAACCGCACGTGAAGATGGGGAGCGAAGAGGAGATCCTAGAAATATAAATTAGGACGGATTTAATTAAGAAATGAAGGATTTATGAATGTTTTGCTCAAGAACGATGAAGAACAAAAGATGAACGACGAAGAACACGAAGAACGATTAAAGAAAGTGATGTTTTGATCTTAATTTGATTTGTTGTTCAATGAAAAGTTGTTTGTGAGTAGTGATGGTGGTTTGAGCCGTGTACATATAGACAAATAAGGACGTCGAGTTTTGAAATTGTTGTTACGTAATTGACTCGCGTTTAATAATTATTTTACGGTAAACGATTTAATATAATTAACGATAAAGTTAATTACACCAAATATCAAGATATTATGATATTGTAATGAAAAGTAATCAAAATCTCAAGGCCTAAGAGAGGACTAAAGTAGACGTGTGAAATGGTGACTTCCGGTCTGATTTCGAGCGTTTTGCGTAATTTTCGTTAATTGATCGATAAAGTAAATAGTTATCTAGATATTATGATATATTAATCAAAATTAATGAAAATATCAAGGTCTATTAGTGGGTAGGAGAGCCGTGTGGAACAAGGTGATATCGGGTCTGATTTTTCTCGATTTGCGTAATCTCCGTTGACGGATCGATAAAGTAACAAATATCTAAGATATTTGTATTAGTTTAATCGAATCAATTAAAATATCCTATTGTGCGTGGAAAACGATGACATGGGCGTGTGACTCATGCCAAAGTCGAGTTTCGATTTTGTTGCGCGTTTTACGATGAGTCGGGAATAGTTAAATGACGTTCGGTTAAAACCGTAAAAGTTATTCTTTAAATTCCGAATAAATTCAAAATAATTATATTAAATTATGATAAATCTTAATAAATCTAAATAAAAATAAATCAAAAATATTTTTTTTTTAAATAAAATTTCGGTCTTCAAACTTATGAAGCGAGTCGGGAAAAGTCAACGAAAGTCAAAGTCGACTTAAAAGTCGAGAAAAGTCAAAAATGACTTAAAAGTCAAGAAAAGTTTATGACGACTTAAAAGTCAAGAAAAAGTCAAAGACGACTTTAAAAAGTCAAGAAAAAGTCAAAGACGACTTAAAAGTCCAGAAAAGTCAAAGATGACTAAAAACGGTCTTTTCATGAAATCTCTCAAAAATTCCAAATACGAACGCGGAATTTCAAAATAAGACTCGGAACGAAAATTCCTATTTTAAAAACTTAAGTTCTACTGAAAAGTGTTAGTAAATATTTTTACTAGAAAAATCGGGTATATTTCGGGTTGTTACAATCACCCCTCCTTTTTAAAAAGTTTCGTCCTCGAAACTTAGAAGAAGGAACGTAACATATATGTAGGTTTATTTCAAAACTGTTAAAAATATACTTGTACTATAAATATAGGATCTTATCAATGGAACGGAAGGTTCTCGTCCGCGGTCAAAAACCTCGTCGTCCAAATCAAAGACTTAAAAGATACATTTTCGCATCAATAAATGAGAAAACTAGTTATCGAACGTCTCCAATAACAAGTCTCACACTCCTTGACGGTAAAATACTTGAAATCATAAAACATTTCTAAAAGCTTTTAATTCCAAAATTCTATAGTAAAAGTAATAACACTACTATCTATACCTAAAACTTCTAACTCAAGCTTCTAATATCCTATCTATACGAGATGACAATTGATAGAAGGAACGAAATATTCGAAAGAATAAATCGAATAGAAAGAAGAAAGAAAGAAGGAAAGAATAAAGAAAAACGAAGGACGAACCCCAATACTATCTTCCCTCTAAGAAAATTCTAATGTCGACAGTAACTCGACAATACTAACTGTACAAGTAAACTAGTCCTAAAGGGAGTGCAATATATCCTCAACATTTCAATCATCGGATTCCTACCAAAATATTTCATAAGCATACCACATCGAGTAGCAATTCCCAATCATTCCAATTCAATTAAAATCTTCAAAAATCCATCGAAACTATTATTGGAAATCACCATCAAAATATTTATAATTAAGGGAACAAGACCGCTAACCACCACTAAGTAAAGAACTTACGATGAAATCCTTTAATCCAACTTATTCCCAAAAATTTATTATCAAAATTATTTACAATAAACCTTCTCATCCTCAAAAGTTAAATCTCGAAACCTCAAAGAGATTTAGTCACACAAAACTCGATTCACTTAACTTTTGCCAAACATCGGGCAATGCGCCCGTAATCGATTTATCTATTTTTTCCAAATTATTAATACATCGGTTTTCGCTTATGTCGATATTCCTCAAGTAGTCATCATATCCTAATTCCACAAAGTATTTATTCCCGTTAGGGTCCAACATTTAACGACAACAAATTCCCAAGTAACATTAAAAATCACTCAACTTTCTAACCACAACCACAACTATTATTAAGCTTATTTCGATCCTCAAAAGATATTGCAACTTCAAGCTTTTATATTTTAAACCCACTAGGATAGTTTCTTCCTAAACTTATTCTCCATTTTCCATAATCATTTAAACACGAAACTAGCTCCATAGGACGGTTAGGTATCATATTCGAAACTTCTTATTTACTCCTAAATAGACATATCATAAGCATGGTCTTCAAACCAATACTAAACTTCTAAGTCCAAAAGACTAAATTACTACTGAGTTAAGAAATAATAGCCAACTCATTCAACTTTACACCTTCGAATATCATGAACTATTTACACACAAGTCATGACAAGCTTCAAGCATTAAAATCATTAAACAAACCTTGCCACACTTTCTTCAAGGATACCCACTCTCACCACCATAGGGTGAAATTAGATCTATACCATTTCCTCAAATCACAAGTTCATTCTAATTAACACTAATATTCCACAAAATTCAAAGTTCTTCCGACTAAGAATAATATACCGCATACCAATGGGTGTGACATCCATACCAATGTTACAAGAGGAAGGTAAAAATACCAATGGTATAATGGAGGAACTATTAAGAGAAATTTCCAAAAGGTAAATAGGTTGGAAGAGAAAGAAGCACCTATATAGAAAGAAGAGGGCAAAATATTATAAGGACGAGAGAATTCGCAGATGAAGAAAGAATTCACTTCAATTAGGCTTTATAAATCTTCAAATCTTCGGTAGAGGATACTCCTTCTAGGTAACACATATTCCACCATAAGGCGTAATATTGCTCCTAGCAATTTGGCTAGCCACCCAAGCAAAGCCTCCTTGGCAATTGTCTTCTTTATGAGGAGGGACCTGGTTGGCAGTAACAACGAACTCTTCTACACGAGGTCCAACCATCTTCATAAGAGACAAAACAAATTAAGTTACTCCTAACAATTAGCATAAACAAATAGACTACAACATAAATCCTAATCTACCCATCCTACCATTCTATCTCACAAGTTTATTATTTTATTAAGGTCAAGTTATTTAGACAAGGGTACACAAACGTGCGTCGGGAGCAAAAATGCTCTGATACCAACTGTGACACCCTCAAATTTGCGGAAAGAAAAAAAAAAATTTAAATACATAACGAAGGGTGTCATAAATAAAAAGGGTTCATACAAAAGGAAAATAATATTATACATAAAAATTATACAAGACGGGAGACATATCTCCCGTATAAATACGGAAATAAAAGAGTGTATAATAATATACAATCTAAGAACCGAATATAGGTCCAAGGTAAATACTTCGCTCGCTAGCTCGTCAATGTACCCCAAATATGCATCACCACCTGTTCGACAGCATTAAATATAAACACGGAAGCCACAGTCAGTGGGGAGTAACTCCGAGTCCTCCCAGCCACGAAATGGCGAGTTTGATGAAACATGAATAACATAAAAGCAATGTATATGGAAAATACAAAACTTAAACATATATGATATGCTTTTCATGTTATGAAACAGATAACTAACAAATAACCTAGCATGTGAAAGCAATCATGTGAGACCGATAATAAACTATAACTCGAGGTAGGGAAGCTGGTATGCTAGCTCAGAGGTTCCTCTCAGAAACATGGCCAGGATACACTCAAACCCTAATCAACACGTAATCATGTGAATCAGTTAACAATCGGTAATCCAAACTCTATCAATCCTAGCCGGCTTGCATCTCACCTTCTAGAACTCATAGAATCATACAAACATGAAAGACCAAGACCTCTACAAACAGGCATAAGTTCTTAGGACCATCGATAGAAGACTTCTGTAACTCGAGGCTATACCACAAGGTAGGAAAACATCCTAGTCCTAGACTGATCAGACCTAGCGACAACAGCTATTCCGTTCCCCGTCCCAGGACATAACCGTCTATGAGAAACTCTACTAGGCGACCCCCTAAGCAGAGATGGCTAGTACTTAAGCTGGTTCCAACCCCAAAACGGATTAGGCAACCATGCCCCGACTTGGATATAAACCCACCAAGCCGAGACACAAAAGCTATCAAGCGGTGAACTATATGCTCGTTAAAGATAGTACGGCCTATCAATGTCATGGTCCAAGCGACTCATTTAGAATTAGAATGGTCAAGACGCCATATACTCATAATTCTCTATGGGTACTTAGTCAACACGACACAAACCATAAAATCAAACAGTCACGGAAACAATTTCCTAACATGTGACTAATTGCATATAAATCATAATCAAATATCATATAGCCTGTCATATCACACAAGGCTAACTCATAATTAAATACAACCTTCTGAGACAAATCCCCGACCGAGTTCCCGCGAAGGGTCATCAGTCAAATCGGGGCTGACTAGATCTTAGTTTGTCCAAACACGTTGGATCAAACCGGCTAGAAGCAGAGTCTTTATCACATAGACATAAAATCAACATATTCATTACATGTTATTTTATTACTACTTCTAACATGTGAATTATCATATTATACCCAAAACCCGCTGACTTAAAAGATTTCAACGTAAACTAATCTCGTATTATAATTTCTAACATGTGAGAAATAATAATTTTATGAAAACCTTTTTAATTAAATATTTTACTTATTAATATTTCCCACCTGCTAAATATTACAAAACACGATAAAAATGACGATAACTCAAAAACCGACACGAGTCCCAAGGTGGGACCCACGGGCTGAAATGGGCCGGACCCACATGGGCCTGTTTTGGCCTCACGGACAGAAATGGGGGCTGTTTTGGCCTTTGACTCGATTTTACTAAAAACCGTTTCCTAATTTTTCCCGCATGCTTTAACATATTTAAAACCCGTCAAAACAACAACCAATCAATCAAACATCGACACAACCCAAAGACCAAAACCCGGACCCACCTTGACCAACCCAGACCGGGTCTGAACCGGCCTGGACCGGTCTGGTTTGGTCCGGTTCTCAACCCTTTCTTGGTTCAATCATCAATCACACCAAATCAATTCCAAACTTGTTTTTAATCATCAAACAACCATTTTAACAATCTTCCACACAAAATCATAACTTATTAAAATCATCAAAATTTATCAAGAACACCAAACTTGTTAAAATTCATACAAAATCATAAAAAATCATAACTTATGGAAAATCATCAAAATTTATCAAGAACACTAAACTTGTTAAAAATTCATACAAAATCATAAAAATCATAACTTAGTAAAAATCATCAAAATTTATCAAGAACACTAAACTTGTTAAAAATCCATACAAAATCATAAAAATCATAACTTATGGAAAATCATCAAAATTCTTCAAGAACACTAAACTTGTTAAAATTTCCTAAACAACATAAAAATCATAACTTATGAAAAACCATAAAATTCATCAAGAATAATAAATCAACATAAAAATTTCCTACAACTTAAAAATCATCTAGAACAATAATACAACATAAAAATTATAACTTTATGGAAAATCATAAAAATTCATACAACATAATATAAAAACCATTACTTATCATATTACTAACAAAAATCCATAAATCATAAAAAGATGAACCAAAAATAAAGATGAACCAAAATCAAAAGAAACAAACTTAAAGCTAAGTTACTAACTAAAATCATACATAACCATAACATGAACAAAACTAAAACCTATGTGACATTAATTCGTCGAGTAAAACGGAATTGTTACCTTAGCTAGCCAAAACAATTAGCACCAAAATAATAACAAGAAGTATATAATAAGAAACCCTCCTACTAATCTTCACCCAAAATATACGAGTCTCCAAACTCGTCTTCAAAATCTTCCCCTATAAGAAATAACAAGAAAACATTATTAGAACTAAAAATATGAATTTCCATAATTAAAGTGTTGAAAACGATTTTACCGGAATTGAAATAAAACAGTACGTGAAGATGGGGAGCGAAGAGGAGATCCTAGAAATATAAATTAGGACGGATTTAATTAAGAAATGAAGGATTTATGAAGGTTTTGCTCAAGAACGATGAAGAACGGATGAAGAACGCGAAGAACGATCAAGAACGGATTAAAGAAAGTGATATTTTGATCTTAATTTGATTTGTTGAAAAATGAAAAGTTGTTTGTGAGTAGGAATGAGTGGATGAGTGCCGTGTAAATATAGGCCAAAATAGTGAGTTGGGTTTTGAAATTGTTGTTATGGAATTGACCCGGTATAATAATTATTTTACGGTAACCGATTGAATATAATTAACGATAAAGTTAATTACACAAATATCTAGATATTATGATTATTGTATCAAAAGAAATGAAAATATCAAGAGCTATTAGAGGACTTTTGAGCCGTGTGGTATGGTGAGCATCGGGTCTGTTTTTGCTCGATTTGCGTAATTTTCGTTAACTGATCGATAAAGTAGAAAAATATCTAGATATTATTATTAGTTTATTCAAAACAAATAAAATATCTAGTTGTGAGTGGAAAACGATGACATGGGCGCGTGACTCATGCCAAAGTCGAGTTTCGATTGTGTTGCGCGCATTACGATGCGTCGGGAATAGTTAAATGACGTTCGGTTAAAACCGTAAACGTTATTCTTTAAATTCCGAATAAATTCAAAATAATTATATTAAATTATGATAAATCTTAATAAATCTAAATAAAAATAAATCAAAATATTATTTTTTTTAAATAAAATTTCGGTCTTCATACTTATGAGACGAGTCGGGAAAAGTCAACGGAAGTCAAAATTGACTGAAAAGTCGAGAAAAGTCGAAGATGACTTAAAAGTCAAGAAAAGTTTAGGACGACTTAAAAGTCAAGAAAAAGTCAATGACGACTTTAAAAAGGCAAGGAAAAGTCAAAGACGACTTAAAAGTCAAGAAAAGTCAAAGATGACTAAAAACGGTCTTTTCATGAAATCTCTCAGAAATTCCAAATACGAACGCGGAATTTCAAAATAAGACTTGGAACAAAAATTCCTATTTTAAAAACTTAAGTTCTACTGAAAAGTGTTAGTAAATATTTTTACTAGAAAAATCGGGTACTTTTCGGGTTGTTACAAGACTACTTTAACCGTAGTCATTACTCTATCACAACGGTTTGTTTATAATAACCGTTGTTAATATTTGTTAATAAAGATGAAGAAAACACACAACACTAATATATAATACGATTGTACTGCAACACAAAAACTCTATCACACAGCGATCATACTGCACCACTAAGACATACTCCCTGATCGTCTTTCTGTCATCATCTCCCTTATTAATCAGGTATTATTTTTATCAACTATTTCTTATTAAGATTTTCTAGCTAGATTGTTCAATTCTTATTATCGAATTGTGGATTTCCTGAATGTCGTTTATTATTGAATTTGTGAATTAGTTCAATTCTAATTTTGCTTTATCGATTGAATAGCTTTGAATTGAATTTGTGAATTAGTGTATTATTGAATTTATGACCATTATTAAATTTATTTTAATTACTTCTAATCTTAAGTCAAAAAACAAATTAACGTATCAACATTAATATTATTAAATAATAAGTTCAAACGGCGCCACACACAAATGGCGCCAAAACAACCAAAAAACTAAAACCAAACAACAACAACAACAAACTAAATTGAGTCCGGGTAAATCTCCCTGATAGCTGCCACCGCTAGAGCATATGCATCAATCGGGTCAGCCTCGGCCAGAACCAACCCTTCCCACTGCTCTACCTGGGTCACATCAACGAGGTCGACCCTATTTGGTAAACGGTGACGGTCATGTTCGGAAGCCACCCATAGATATGGCCCAGGCTGGTGGTCCGTGCTGTCAATAAAATCTTTTCGCCCATGCCCGGCCTTGTCAAACATTCTTGCCAGTTTGAATGCAGACGCACGATGAGCATCCGTCATCCCAAACTCGAAAACGAGTTCCCCTGTAAAGTACCTGCGATGATAATTTGGCCACATCTTCTTGATTAAGTAGCCATTTCGAATAAGCATATCACGGAGTTTCTTCTAGCTTTTACACACAACGTAGCCACCCTTAATATGAGAAGGCATTTGTTTCATGATGCAAGCATATGGTTTAGTAAAAGTTTCAGACATTTTGTATGGTTGATGTTAGTATTGAGGCTGGGAAATTTTGTATGGTTTAGCAAATATGTTATTGATTGGAGTTGGAAAATTTTGTATGTGGTTGATAGCCTTGTATTGAGGCTGTATTTATAGAGAGTTATTGATTGGAGTTATTGAGTCACATGCAGTTATTGATTCACATGCATGCATTGGTTCACATGCATGCATTGATTCACATGCATTTATATTTCCCAAAATGACTATACATTCACATGCAGTTATTGACTGAGTAAATGTGTGAATGTATATATGCAGTTACATTTCCTATGCAGTCAATGCACTTACTACAATATGCAGTAACTACTGACTTTCCACAACGGTTATAAAAAACGGCCCGTTGTGGAAAGTATTAACAACGGGTTTTTTATCGAATACCTGTTGTTATTTCTCTATCATAACGGATTTTCATATTGGCGCAAATAGTTTGAAAATATATAACAACGGCTATGATGCACCGATGTCATTACTCTATAACAACGGGTTTAGTCAGAATAACCGTTGTGGGAAGTAATAACAACGGGTTTTTTAACGAATAACCGTTGTTATTTCTCAATATTATTATTTTTAATTAAAAGATATTGCAGTCCAAACCCGTGAATAAACAACAGCAGAACAACTGTAACAGCAGAACCAGCATTGATTAAAGCATCCATTGAACATCTTCAATGGAAGCATAACCCCTCTATAAATACAGCCTTATAAAATTGACATCATCAATGGCAGCAGTTAACCTTCCCAATGATGAGACGACCCTTATAAAATTTATTGCAGATGAGGAGGAGGCTCTTGCCGTAGTTCCCGCTGATCATCACCCATTGATTAAAGGATCCATTGAACATCGAAGGGATTATTGGATTAAGAGGCTTGAAGCAGTCCGACTTGTCAACCAAGCGTCGTCTTCATCATCGGCCTCTGGCTACCCACGTCGGCCTGATACTCGCAGGTTGGATGCCGCAAGAGATATGTTGAGTTGTACCCGTCCTACCATATCTCCACATGCAAGACGTGTACGTGCATGCATTGAATCTGTTATCGCAAAATACGAGGTTAATGATCCGGAAGTCATCAGTATCATCAATATTGTTCCGGATTGTTGGTGGCAGTGTGAGAAAAGCTTTTTACTCTTAACTGGAATTGTTCCGGATTATTTAACATCTTTATTTATTTGATGTCGGATGAATGTAATGTACTTTAATATAAAATCTAGGTCATTCCTAATGAAATCAATAAGAAAGAATGTTGTTTAAAGTGTTTGAATTGATATGATTAATTCCGTTGATGTTCAATATTTTGATGTTTGATCAATAGCGATAATCTACTATATATATATATAAAAAAGGGTTTAGGGTTTATGGTTTAGGGTTTAGGGTTTAGGGTTTATGGATTAGGGTTTAGGGTTTAGGGTTATTTTGAAGTAACGCACGTATACTAATAATTAATATATATATTATTATACTTTGTATTACACTAGTTTGATCTAATTAATTAAAAGTGATCCGACCCGAAAATGATACTTAATAATCACGCGGATAATAAATAAAGATTTCTATCGAATTAAATTAAATAACCCGATACTAGCTAATTAATTTTGGGTCGGACAGTTTCAGGTTAGTGATGCAAAAACGGCCCGACTCAATATATAACCTCATCCGCTTGACCTGGAAAATGATCGACGACAATTAACATTCCCGAAACAGACACGAAAGCCGAAAGGACCCGGCCCTCGCTCGCTCCCTGACCCAAACTAACCCGGTAAAGTTACATACCCTAGGAATCTAACTCGATCGGAATATGACCTAGTAACCATTTATTTGTTGATAAAACGTAATAGGTATAATTAGTGATAAATGTGGGGTAGTTTTGATAGCCGTCAATATATGAAAATAACCATTTCTTCATAAAACGTAATTAAGCGAGACGATAAATAACAAAAACCGTAAAGATAATTAATTAATGGAAAATAGCTATGGATTATTATATTGTAAGGGGCCGCTTTCTTCAATTTTATGTGGTTAGTTATTTGATTGTAAAAATCGAACTAAATAGGTGGTAAGTTGTAAACTTTTGAACCCAAAAATATATATATATGTATCAATATCCGTCCCTTTTAGCGTACTTGAACGAAGTCGATCGACCCCATTATTTAATTTGGGAAACATTGACGTGTATATATAATACTTGCATGCATTGATGAATCTGTTGTTGCAAAGTACGAGGTTAATGATCTGGAAGTCATCAGTATTATATATCATCATGCATCAATATATAATATTAGCATCATGTTCCGAAACCACCCGATCCGAAACCACCTGATGACACGTGCCCCCGACCCAAAAGCGATCGAACCGAAATAGCTACTAGCTAGATAGTGGATTGCCCGATCCGTAACTGGCCACCCGATCAGTTTCAGGTTAGTGATGTGTGATTATAATAACCGGGCAGTACCTTAAAAAGAAAATGACCCGATTCGAGAATCACTAGACTCGATATATATAACCACATCCGCTTGACCCGGAAATTATCGACGACCCGCCCAATTATAAACATTCCCGAAACAGACACGAAAGCCGAAAGGAACCTCCCCGACCCAAACTAATAATAACCCAATCGATAAAGTTATTTACAAACCCGCCGAATCTAACCCGATCAGAATTGATTCCCAAACCCGATCCGAGCTAATAATTAAACGTAACTTACGCCTATAATATACAAATCTTTAAATAACAAAACAATTATGATGTACTATACCTATATATATATTATAAAATTAAATAAATTAATTAAATTTAAAACAAAGTTAAATTAATTAAACGTAATTAATGAATTTATTTTCGTGCCTCAAATTTTAAAACCGCGCGCGCGTATGTGAAAAATTATAAAAAAAAACACATAATCTATAAAAACGGTTCTTAATAATACCACCGTTGTTATTACTTTCAACAACGGGTCATCCTACAGAAACTGTTGTCACAGTGTTTATTAGATTTTTCTTTTTGGCGCATTTTGGTGAAAATATATAACAACGGGTGTCCGTTAACCGTTGTCATTACTCTATAACAACGGTGGTTTTTAGTATAACCGTTGTCAATAGTTTCTCTTAATAAAAAATAATTTACAATCCTATAGAGTAAATTAAACACACAAATAATTTACAATCACGTATATTATCATCATCATCATCCTCGTTTACAACACAATTTTTTTTGTTTATTATCATCATCATCCTCCTTGATCTCTTGATCATCATCCTGCTCGTTCTCTTTATTATCATCCTGTTTTCATTTTCATTATCAGGTAATTTTTGTGTTTCGTCTTTAGGGTTTTAAGATTGAAGTTCATCTTTTTGTTTTCATTATATATTTATCGTTCTCTTTATCATCTAGTTTCATTCCTTTCTAAGTTTTTAGAGTTTTAGAATCTCTGCATGACTCGTTATTTGTTCAGTTACTGTTTCATTCATTTTAAGGTCTTAGGGTTTTAGAATTGCTGTATGCATGACTCTTTTCCGTTACTATTTCATTTCTTTTGAAGGTGTTAGGGTTTTAGGATTATCATGGGTGAAAAACGAAAAAGAGTAAAAAACAATGATAAGGGGGATAAGCCTGGTGAGAGGGGTGCTTCGAAGTGCCCTGCAGCCCTTGCAGCTATAGCGGCAAAACAACCGCTGCCTATAAAATGGAGTGTGAAAGGTGTTCCTACTGGTCCAAATGTTGGCCATTTATCCATTTGGATTGGAGTTACAACCAAACAGTTTGCGCCTATTGATTTAGATGATTTCAGGAATATAAATCCTGTATTGCAGAAGTTACTCTTGACCCGTATAAAGGTATGATAATTTCTTTAGCTAAACATCATTTTATTTTGCAGAAGTTACTATTACATAAGGCAGGAAGCCGTATAAAGGTTCGTATAAAGGTATGATATTAGACAGCCGCTTATTAGTATATATGATGATGATGCAGGAACTTTCGATATTCCCGACTGCCATGATAAGTATCTATTACGTAAGGCAGCGGCAGTCTTAAGGCAGTGGAGGTGTGACCTTGCCAAATTACACTTGTATGTCGACAAGGAGACGGGGGAGATGCATAAGAGCCCACCAACAAAGTACCCCAAAATCACTCACCAACAATGGGATAATTATAAGGCGAAACGAGCTACTGAAAAGTTTCAGGTTAAGTATCCATGTCATATGTTTACATTTTTCTAAAACTCTACTTATGGTTACATTTTTCTAAAAGTTTCAGGTTACATTTTTCTAAAACTCTACTTGTATCTATAATTTTCTAATTATCTCATCTACTTGCGATTTTATATGATTTGAAGACCGTTAGCTCTAGAAATTGTGCTAACATTTCACAGAAGCGGGGGGTATATTATGGTTCTCGAGCCGGTTAAAGATTGATAAAAGAAAATCTCGTAAGTAGCATCTATATATTAGATTTTTTTAATCATACTTGGACTTGATATACATGTATACATATATTATTTTTGAGTTAATGTGTAGGTGTCAAAGGGAGTGACCGACTTGAATCGGCACGTAACTTATAAAGAAGGGCACACGCCTAAAGGATCCCGAACATGTAACGAATATGATCAGGAAGTCTTCGCCAACACGTAACTTTATTGTTTAATTCTTGTATGTCTGACTATCTATTTATTTTAGTAACAAAAATAAAATTAAGTTTATTTAATGTATTATAGGAGAATGTTCTGAAGGAGGTTGCGGAAGGGAAATTCACTCCGAGTGGTCGTGACGAAGTTCTAGCTAGAGCCTTCGTCATAGTAAAGATGAATTCTGGAGACAAGCCTTCCGAAGAAGAATTGAAGATGATGGAGGATGTCATTAAAAAGGGTGAGGTAGTGCAACAGATTGGTCAAGAGGCAGACACTACTACCTTGCCAATACATGAGGAGACGGCTGAGAAGATGGGTGAGGTACCTTGTGCTGCCGAGGTTTTAATACCTCAAGCCGATAAGGTAAATATGACTCTTTTTTTTTCCTGCATTTGTTCTTTCCAGCAGCCATGCCTTTGATTGGTTAATTTTATTAGCTAAATGAGTCTGAAAAGGGGACGCAACTTGAGGAGACGGGTGATGTACCTAATGTTGCTGAGGTTTTGATACCTCAAGCCGATAAGGTAAAACCGACTTAACAATTTTGAACCTCTGCATTTGTTCTTTCCAGTAGCCATGCCTTTGATTGGTTAATTAATTTTATAAGGTAAATAACTCTGAAAAGGGGACGCAACTTGAGGAGCCGGCTGAGAAGACGGATGACAATAATGAGGTATGTAGATTATAAGAAGTTAGTATGAAGATGATATAAGCAGAGGTTTAGATCATAAGAATACTAGAGAGAACATGCTGAGTTTTCAAAAACCCTTGCTGTTGCTTATCACGCACAAAGTGACAGTCTATAGTCAAGTGTTTGGTTCTCTCATGGAACACGGGGTTGAGAGATATATATTCAGCAGCAAACTGTATGGACCTGTACTCAGACTATGCTGAGCTCTTGCTCATTGTTGGTTGTTTCTTTGTTTTCCAAGATACCAAAGAGTTCCCTAGATAAATACAGTACCCACTTAGTGATCTGCAAGTAAACGCACACTGGCCCCAATCAGCATCAGTATATGCTGTCAGTGCTAAATCAGACTCTGCACTGTAGAACAACCCTGTATTTATAGTACCCTTCAAATATTTGATGACATGTAGGCCATCATTCAAATGAGGTACCCTAGGCTGACTTAGAAATTGGTTGAGATGTTGTACTGCATATAAAATATCTGCTCTGGACATATTCAAGTATAATAGCCTACCCACCAGCCTTTTATACTGGTCAGGATGTGGCAACAATTCACCTTCATCAATAGAGAGCTTGTAACAATTCACCTTCTATACCAGCCTTCTATACTTGTAACTAACTTTACATTATATACTCAATATAGATCATTTATGATATCTATTATATTTTGGTATTTAGTTAATAATGTGTATTCTTCAGGCCACAAAAAAGCGGGTAATTCTTCTCACCGACCCTTCATCCGAAAATGTGGTTCGTGTTGCCCGGGGTTTCATATACCAAATGCCCAAGAACTCAGCAGAAACCATCTTGGTTCATGGCGTACCACTCTTGCCGGATCATACAAAAGTGGAGATAGTGCAAGCCTTGAAAGGTTGTGAAACCCGTAAACTACCCGTCCCAGTCCGTGACGACCTTCAAATTCTGGCAGATGCGGTTCAGTGTTTTGTCCAATGGCCTAAAAGCCACATTTTCATGGCTCGTGAGCGTAAAACTCAACAGAATGTAGCCGGGGTTAGAAAAATACATCTAAATTAACCAGCCTTTTGTCTTTGTTCATCACCTACATAATTAGTGAAATTTATATGTTATATTTTTGTTTTGTAGGTAACAAAAAACATGGATAAGTCTAACTCGATAGACAATCTTTCTACTACCTCGTCAAAACAACAACTTGATGAGGTATTTAATTAACTCTCTTGATATTTTAAGTTCTACTATTGCCTCATCATTGAAAGAGCAACTTAATTTAGTTAGCCACATCTAGGTTGTGACAGGTAGCACAAAAGGAAAACCGCATCATTTCCCCGAGCTGAAAGAGGTCAGGAGTCTATCCCGTACTAAATATGATGGGAACGTTTACATGGAAAAAGTACGAACGATGACGATGATGGACCTTTATAAGGAGGCTGGGAGACGCATAGCAAGCGAGCAATTAATAATTATTCCGCTCGAGGATGATATTGTAGGGGTAGAACGTCAAGCAATTCTGTCATGGGAAATTCTAGCCATTTGGGCTGGCCTTGACGAGATTGATGTCCAATACCTATATGTTTGGATGAAGTAAGTTTCTTAATAAATTAAATCATGCAATATTCTAATATTCTGACTAAGATATAGTGTTTTTAATATCGGAATTAAAACCGTCATGTAGGTACTTGAAATCGATTGTGATCCCCGAGACCAAGAATCCACTTGATCTATACGGATTCCTGTGCCCAAATATTTTATCTATGCATATCGGGATGATTTCGTATGAAGAACGTATAGATTATATTGCTGCGGAATTGGCGAAAAACAAAAAGCTCATTCTTGCCCCTTGTAATAAAGTCGGGTAATATATAATTAATATTACGATTCCAAATACAATTGCATTTTTATATGTTTGGTTATGATGCATGTTGTACTTGTTAATAATGATGTGTCTCTCGATCTAGGAGACATTGGGTGCTAGCAGCGATCAATCCGACCAAGAAGAAAGTCTTTTGGTTGGACTCTTTGCATAAAAAACCATCCGAGACCTTCAAGAAGATGATTATTAAGTAAGTTTATAATACTGATTTGGCACATAATATTAAGTTTCAATCATTATTATTAAGCAAGTTTATGGGACTTTCGGCCTCTTTCCTTTTTTGATGGGCCTTTGAGAAGAAAATAGCAAACGACGATCAACCGACGGAAGATTCTGATGATGGCCCTACTTTTATTACGATAACAGGGGTACGTACGCGCAAATACAATACCTTAATAATTAAGTGCATTAAACTAATTACGCATATACATCTGTCTTTTTTAATTACGCATTAAACTAATTCGTAATTGCCTTCTCGTCTCTTCGTTTTTGTTATGTAATAATAGGTCCCTAAACAGCCGGATAGCATACAATGTGGATA
This sequence comes from Heliosperma pusillum, assembly GCA_022085475.1. Taxonomy (NCBI): domain Eukaryota; kingdom Viridiplantae; phylum Streptophyta; class Magnoliopsida; order Caryophyllales; family Caryophyllaceae; genus Heliosperma; species Heliosperma pusillum. Next base: position 19,878 of record JAIUZE010053081.1, read on the forward strand.
CTACGTTAGTCGTTTCATGTTGGAGAATATTAGGCAAAGATATATCATCATTCCAGAAAGAGTTAGTAGTTTAATGTAGCTATTATTTACTTTTTTTCATTAGAGCCGATATCTTTGCTTGTATATATGATCAATGTTGTTATGTATGCTTATACTGTTTTTACCCTACTGATCGATGTCTTTTATTTGTTTTATCCGCAGTATGCAATCAGCACGCCACATGTCCCTGAGTACAAAAAGCAAAATATAGACGAGGTAAGGGACTTGTGAGGTAAATACGTCCTTGAACATTATTGTAAGAAAGAATAAATGAAACTTAGATTATTTTGGAAGTAGATAGGGAACTTTAATTTCTAGAAGTCATTAGAGCAAATTGTAAGTATGAATTGCTCTGAAGGAGATCATTTTGGTTGTATATATCATTTTGCTGCTGCTGAAAGTGGTTTATGCGTGCTGCTACTGCTGCTGATTTATGCAGGATTTTCACTGGCAAGGGAACAAATTATAATTTTTTCAAATACAATAATAAAAATAATATCAACGGTTTTTTAAAATTCATAAAAAGCGTTGTTACATTTTCCCACCAAAACTAATTATACCTTTAACAACGGTGTATTCTAAAATACCTGTTGTTATTAAAACTTTCCACAACGGCTTCTTCATTATACACCGTTGTAATTAACTATATTCACAACGGGTTTGAAAAACTAAAGCGTTGTTATAATCTTTCCGCCACCAAAACTAATCATACCTTTAACAACGGTTTTGTTAAACAGACCGTTGTTACATATTTCCCACCAAAACTATTCACACGTTATAACAACGGTGTATTCAGATATACCTGTTGTTATTAAAACATTCCACAACGGCTTCTTTACTCTACTCCGTTGTAATTAACTATATTCACAACGGGTTTGAAAAACTAAAGCGTTGTTATAATCTTTCCCACCAAAACTAATCATACCTTTAACAACGGTTTCATTTAACAGAACCGTTTTTGTATCTTTCCCACCAAAACTATTCACACGTTTTAACAACAGTTATCTAGTAATAACGACGACTTTTTACCGTTGTTAAAACGATTCACAACGGTGTTTTCATTAAATTGGAACCGTTGTTAAAACCTTTAACAACGGAGGCTTTAACAACATCCGCGTTTTAATACTACAACGGTTTTTAACCGTTGTCATAGCCTGTTTTTGTAGTAGTGTTGGCCTTGCATAGATTTGACGTCTATAACTTAAGATATACCCGTTTGAAGTTCACCCTTGAGAAACCGAGACATCAAACTTTCATTTTGCTTTTGTTTTTGCATGCTATAGCTTCCAAAATAATACCCAACAACCAAAAACTCATAAATGTGTACCTTATTGAGATACATTTCAATGCTTAACATCAATCACTTTGCAAAATAATCTAATTAAATGAAATTACAACATAAGGCTGATTAAGTGAAGTTCTTATTACAAAAGGAGTACTAAAGACCCATAAATTTAAAATTAATAAGTAACTAAATTACCCTAAATAAAAGGACTCAATTTGATGTTATCAAATAGCCCCACACATGGACTTTTACTCGTCCCGACTAAAACTCAAAACATAGCATGAAAGTAAGTGTAACACCCGCAAAAGTACCCCATTTGTATTTTAAAAATATTATACGGATACGTTTCAGCGTAATTTTAGATTTAGACTAGAACTTAGTCTCCCGTGTCTAATTTAGCAAATCCGAGTTCGTATTCGGACATTAATCGAAATTCCGTGTGAGTTACGCATTAAGGCGCTTTTGGGCTTTTTCCCCCATATTTCTCCACTCACCCTTACAAACCCCCTTTTCCCACATCTTTTCCACTTCTTCTTCCTCATACAAACCACCAAAACCCTAACTCCATTTTTAACCAAACTCAAAGTCCTCTTAACTCATCCTTTACTCACTCAAATCCTCTACTCTTCGTCTTAATCTTCCGCTCTCATCGTCCTCTACCTTATGTGGCAATAAAATTACCGCCTTTCTCATTTTCAATTTTTCCGTCTTTGTCAAAGGTGAATTATATTCATCTTTATTCGTCTTTGTATAGGTGGAGACCTTCAAGACCCCGATAAGGATTACTATCTAGTGGTGGAAGGCTTAGAAATCGATTGAAGAAGCGTAAAGGTAACGGTGAAGGGTTACTCGATATCATTATGTGTTTTAATGTGTTTTCTATGTTAGTAATCGTATTTGGAATATGATTAGTATTCATAGAACTTGTGTTTGTTGATGATGATTATCGTTTGTTGATAACTGTTAATGTTAGTTGATGATAGTTGATATGTGTTGATGAATATGGATGATCCTTAGTGAAGTTTGATGATTTTCGTGCATATTTGGTCCTAACCGGCTGATCGGCCGCCGGTCGGCTGACCGGCTGGGAAGTGGGTGATGTAAAAATTGTTGTTTACGTGAAAAATTGTTATGCTTTAGGTCTCAGCCGACCTGCTGAGACACACCTTTTTTTGCCTTCATTTTCTCGTATGATATTGGATCCACCTGGGTAGCCGACAGCCGGTCCCTTTGACCGGCTGGATCATGCTCATGTTTCATTGGTTTTTCAAGTATGACATTGGTGCCAGCCAGGTAGCCGGCAGCTGGTCCCCTTGACCGGCTGGCACCCGCTGCCAACTCCTTTCTAATTCTTTCTTATGTTTTCATTTATAATATTTCCGATGGTTCGTTTATCGTATAAATTTACGTAATAACTTTAAATATTACTGTTTTGAATATATGATATTCCTTTCGCTTGTATCGCATGTTTTGTGACATTTTTTCATATATCCCACTTTGAGTCGGGTTTACACATGTTACGGTTTGAGCACAAATTGTTTAGTGCTTTGTACTCTCATTCCCCTGGCTACGTCCACGTTCATAAGGCTGGAATGTCGGACCGAGGAGTGTATCCTTCCTGCTTAATTGCATGTGTTAGTGGGCATATGATGACGTTGTTGGGAGGCGAACACTTTGCGTTGATCGACCCGGCCGTCAAATGTTGTATACTTGCGAGGTGGTGTCATTGCATGTAGCGTACCGCTTGTTTTGATGCTTGTGCTCTTTTCCGCCTCTTTCGTGAAGGTTGACCGAATTTGGGGTACTCGGGTTCTATGTATGACCAAGTCTTGGATGCGAAATGTCATCGCATGTCGAATCGGAAAATATTTATTCCGAGAGTCTGGCCAGGTTTAGACTAGGACGGATATTATTATCGTCGTCCTACCTGGAGGAAATTAGTCTACATATACGAAATGTTGAATCGTGTATGCGTTCAGGGAAATGTCATCCCGTGGATGCGATTTTAATCATACTTGCCATGTACACGATGCTAGTGCGTGTCATTTACCGTGAGAGATGTTGTCAACGTATTCGTACGTTTGGATGGATGATTATATGATTGATTATTTGT
>JAIUZE010053116.1:952-47803 GCA_022085475.1 Heliosperma pusillum
CATGAACGCCACAATCAGTGGGGAGTAACTCCGGGTTCTCCCAGCCATATCACATTAAACGTATATAAAAGGAAATACAAAATAGAAGCATGCATATATAGATATACATGTGAAATACGATAAGGATAGATAGGCAATTCAATGGATAAAGATATCGATACATGGAGTACAAAACCGTAACCATCATGTTATAGATTGACACGGGGAAGACACTCTTAGGCAACCGAATACGCTCACTAGGGCTTGCATCTCACCGTTAGCGGTATAAGTTTGATAAGATTGAGACTCGACAAACAAACCATGCCAAGTCATGCAATGATCAGGAATAATCAATCATGTAATCATGCATCCAAATACGACAACACAAAGACGACAACTCTCACGGTAAATGAAACGCACTAGCACCGTGTACATGGCAAGTATGATTAAAAGGCATCCACGGGATAAAAACATTCCCTGAACGCATACACGATTTAATTCATTTCGTATATGTGGACTAATTTCCTCCTGGTAGAACGACGATATAAATATCCGGTCCTTCTAGTCTAAATCTGGCCAGGAATCCCGAAATCACATTTTTCCGGTTCGACATGCGTGACATTTCGCATCAAAGACTCGGTCAATCATTAACGCCGAGTACCCCAAATTCGGTCGATAATTCACGAAAGAGGCGGAAAAGAGCACAAGCCTCATAACAAGCGGTACGCTACATGCAAATAACACCACCTCGCAAGTACACAACATTTGACGGCCGGGTCGATCAACGCAAAGCGTTCGCCTCCCAACAACGTCGTCGTATGCCCACTAACACATGCAATTAAGCAGTAGGATACCTCCCCGTTCCGACATTCCAGCCTTACGAACGTGGAGGTAGCCAAGGGAATGAGAGTACAAAGCACAAGACAAAATAGTGCTCAAACCGTATCATTTGTAAAAACCGACTCAAAGTGGGACATACCAAAAACCGTCACAAACATGAGAATAGGGAATTATATAAACTTAACTATGATAAAAATGAATCAATACATGATACATAAGCATTAGAACAAGTTTATGAAGCATAATGAATAAAAACATAGATCACCTCTCCAAAACAACGTTGTTTGGAAACCAAGTAAAACAAGGGTCCACTTCAAACGGTCATAACTAGAGTTCTAGACATGAAAATGCAGAAATTTCAAATGGAGGCGATAGCTTATCCTCTTACGGTTCCAACGGGATGTCACAAGCCCAAAACAAGCAAGTAACGAAGGCGATATGATCATTTTATGAAAAGGGGTCAGTGCAGGAAAACTGCAGTCGGTAGCGAGTAACGCTGCCAGCGCCGGACGACGCTGCCAGCGTCCCACGACGCTGCCATCGTCCTTGGCTGGACTCAGGCACGAACAAATCCTAACATGTTATCAACAACAAAAATCCTCATTTATCATCACAAACCAGCAAGTCTCATATCAATTAACAACTAACAACAACCATCATCAACAACACGATTCCTATGATTACAAATCCTATTCTAAATACGATTACTAACATAGAAAACACATAAAACACGTAAATGATATCGAGTAACCCTTCACCGTTACCTTTATGCGTCTTTAAACGATTTCTAAGCCTTCCTCCACTAGATAGTAAACTTTGTCGGGGTCTAGAAAGCCTCCACCTAAACAAAGACGACACAAGATGAATATAATTCACCTTTGAGAAAGACGGATAAATTGAAAAGCGAAAAAGACGGTAATTTTATTACCAATACGGATAGAGGAAGATGAGAGGGAAGGAATAAGACGAACTTACGTGAATTTGAGCGAGAAATGAGAGAGTAGCGACGATTCAAAGGTGGATAAAAAATGGAGGCTAGGTTTTGGGGTTTTCTTTATGAGGAAGAAGGTGATTGAGTTGTGAGGAAGTTAGGGTTTATGAGGGAGTATGAGTGGAGTAAGTGGAAAAAGTTAAGGGAAAAGTCAATGACGTCTTAAGACGTGATTCACTTGAATTCTCGCGAAAAATCCAAATAAGAACTCGGAAATTCCAAATTAGACACGGAAAATTTAATTCTAAACTAAAACTAAATTTCGCTGAAAAGTATCCGTATAATATTTTTAAATTACAAATAGGGTACAGTTGCGGGTGTTACAAGAGAACTCCGTATTGACAAGCTATTAGTACACTTTGACAATGAATCATGTGTGAAGCTAGTATTGGAGGATCAGTTTGTAAGCAACAACCTAAAACAAATCCTTTAAGCACTGCAAGGATATTATAAGTGACAATGGTTGGGTAGTCCAAGTTCAACATGCTTATTGAGAATAAGCTAATCGCGCTAGCGAATGGCTAGCTAATCAACGTGTTGTTTCGTCTACAATAGTAACACATCTAAATGCCCCTCCTAGTGCCTTTTGCTCTATTATACGAGAAAATTGACCTCCTCATTGTCGCCTTCCCTTGATTCGTTTCTAGCTAGTATTTTATCTTTTGGGGATTGTAACAAGGCCCAAATTAAGTATTATACAAATCGTTCAGAAAATTTTGTTCCGATCTTTTTATTCTGAACGGGAAGTATGTAGCAACATTACGTTTAAAAAGTTATGAAATATTTTGTTTTGGGTTGAAAATTTTCTTTTCTTAACTTTCCACTTTATTACTAAAAACATGAATACCACATTTTATTAACTACTATATATCAAACTAATATAACATCTATTTTCATAAACAATACTTCTTTTAATTAACCATGTTGTTCCCCTTTCTTTTGGGCACAAAAAATAAGAAGACATTAAACAATTAATAAAGAAATGGTAGTGGGAAAGATAAGAGGAGAGAGAAGAAGATTAACAAATTGTACTTTACATAATCAAGAATTTATTGTACAAAAAAAAACATAATCAATAATTTACAAATGTTCTTAATTAGTTTCCATTCAAATTTCCCTCCAATATTTCAACATTAATTACATTCAAATTCTCCAAAATTTCTGCCAAACAATCAGAAATTAGAGCCAAACTATTACAGAGGAATTACTTAAATTCGTCCAAAATTACATTAAAAAATCTAAAAAACTTCATATTTGCCATTTCTGTCATCCGTCATTATCAGCCACCTTCTGAAATTCCTAAACACTTGATAAAGCAAACCAAGTTATGCCAAATTTTAACTTTTGGTGCCAAATTTCTTTTAACTTTTTCACTAAAAAATTGGCGCCAACTTCAAATATTTGGTAAAACTTTTATCATCAAATTTTTAGAACCTTATAAATACCTTAGTAGCATTTATTGGGTGCATTTACTCATCAATTTTTACTCACCATCAATTCCAAACACATAAACAATCACAATAAATGAAAATCAGATGCTTAAATAACCTAGAATGACAAAAGATTTTACAATTATTACTATAAAGTTGTACTAATGAGAAACCAAGAAGGAGAATAATGAAAGAATTGGCAGTACAGTTCGGGTTGTGAGGAAAACAATCACAAATCTGTGGAATGATGCAAAGAAGCAAAAAAATGAATGTCTTGCTATCAACATTGACGACAAGATTAAAGGAAAAAGGTTGTAAAATAATTGTATTTGATGAAATTAAGTTCAAAAATCTACCTCTTACTGATCGAACAATGGAGCTTAGGTCTGCAAAAGCCATGGGGGTTAGCCAGAGTACAATATCAATGTGGGTGAATACCAAAGTCATACGAAGTGACACAAATGCCTTAAAGCTAAGCTTGAACGACAAAAACAAGATTAACATGTTACTTTTTTGCTTTCAAAACTTACACTTTGATGAAGTTTGCAAGACTATTACTTTCAATGATCAAAGTAATGTTATACACTTGGATGAAAAATGGTTTTATTCAAGTAAATAAAGTCAAAGATACTACTTTGGTAAAACAGAAACAGATCCACATAGGTGTGTTCAGTCAAAGGCGTTCATACCCAACCTTATGTTTATTTGTGTTGTGGCTAGACCAATTCATTCACCCATAAAAGAAGTACTTTTTGATGGAAAGATTGGAAAATTTTCCATTCACAGTAAAACACTCAGTACAAAGAAACTCAAATAATAGGGTGGCGGGTACTAGGGAAACTAGGGTAGTATAATCAATTACAAAGGTAGTGACCAAGGAAATGCTAATAAATGTAACTGTACCATCTAGTAAAGCTAATTGGCCTTCTTTTGCAAGTAAAAACATTATTATTCAACATGATAATGCAAGACCACACATTAGCAACACAAATGTCGATTTCAGAAAAACAGCAACTAAAGATGGATGGAACATTTAACTCTAGTACCAAGCACCTAATTCTCGAGACTTAAATGTCTTGGATTTGGGGTTTTTTAGGGTAATACAATCACTTCAAGAAGCAATGAATGCTTATAAATTAGATGAGTTAGTTGATGCTGTGAGTTATGCATATACCAATTTAGAAGTACTCAAACTTAACCACGTTTTCATAACTTTACAGGCTAGCATGATTAAAATTGTGGAAAGAAGGGGTGATGAGGGCAAAATCGTCACTTCCAAATCAAGATAAATAAAAATTAATCAAACAACCTAAGCTAGTAGCCAGGGAAGTAAGGTGTCGGTCCACAGGGACGAGAGATGCTAATAGGTCACATAAACAAGTCTCAAGTCTACACGAAGTCACAATTAAAGTGGGTTTGATGCAAAACTAAGAACATAAGGTAAATGTAAGCATATGAAAATAAAACTAAACTAAGATAATCAAATGACAAACAATAAAGGAAATCCTAGGATCGTTAGGTACGAATGGGTAATTCGGGTTCTATTTAGTCGGGTTCATAGTCAATGGGTAGTCAAACTTGGGCGCGGTGGATTGAGGCTCTCGATCTTACAATCCCTCCCATATACCGAACCAAGCTAGCTCTCGCGTACACTAGATAGATACACAAACTATATGCAAGTTATAACATATTCCAAGGCTTTAGATCTTACGGAAATGTATAACAAACTTGAATCATGCAAGTTTGTCAAGCAAGCATTTCATCAAACATGTGGTATGCATAAGTTGGAAGAAAGACAATTAATCAACAAATCAACCCGACAAACAAAGATTAACCCTCATTAAAGCTCATTATCCCCCACTAATCCTAGACTAATCACTACTCACTACTTAAAATGAGAAATATGAAGGAATAAGATATAAAACTAAGACAAGACATAATGGTATGAAGGAAACAAAACAAGTAATGATATGACAAGATTAACAAGTAAATGAAAAGGGATTAAGAAAGTATACCAACTAATTAAGGCAAAAGATGAACAAGAAAATAGGAAATCTTAAATAAAGGAGAAGACTTTGTCACCAATCTTCAAGTAAAAAACCAACAAATCCAATTACATGACTAGATCTAAAACTAATTAAAGAGTAATTAAGGAAAGATTAAAATAATTAGAAGGAGATTAATCTGATCTAAGTATAGAGTTTTTCTAATCTCAAAGTCCTTCCTAAGTCGACAAAAGCAGAGGTATATATATGTCTACAAGAAAGGAGAGACGGGCCAAGGGAAAAACGGGCGTCCGGAGAAGTCACGAGCGTGACAGGCAAGTCATTCCCGTGATGCCTAGAGCATGACCGTGTCACGCCCGAAAAAGCTCATCTCGCCCGAGACAGGGCTTCTGTCTCGCCCGGGACAGTTTCGTCTCGCCCGAGATGGTTGCATGACTTGTCTCCTTCCTTCTTCTCAATTTGATAACGGTTGGCTTATTATACTTTGTATACTTTGTATTATAATCAGTTGATTAATGTTTATCGATAACGGTTGGCTTGCTAGATAAGTTTGACGTTATTGTCATACAGATGGCGGTGATCAACTGATCCCTAAAAGTCACACCTAAAGGGTTTGTTTGAGAGATGTGATTATTTGAGAAAATAATCATATTGATGCCTTATTAATTGACTAAAAGGTTAGTCGATGTATTTGCCTAAAAGGTTAGTCAAATGTGATGATGATACGATTATTTAATAACGATTAAATAATGTTAGCTGGTAATTGAATATAAAATGTTATATTGAATCCATGTATATAATGTTGGTCTAAACTAAATATAAAATGTTATATTTAAGTTGGCGGATATGTGTTACACGATATTATAATAGTGTATTGGTCCGGCATTACTCGGTTTATGTGACGGTCCATTACTAGTAATAATTAGAATACATATTACATTATGTACATATTTTTAATAAGATATGCTAACTACCTAATAGAGGTTGAGATAAATAAGGAAACTAGGGTTTTGATTTTGATGCTTTGCTCTTGCCATCTCACGGCACAAGGGGAGTATTAAGAGCAAGAAAAAGAAACCCTAATGTTTTCTTCTTGAACTAATCTCACGGCACACCTAGGGTGAAAAAGAGAAGAAAAATTCTGATTTTTGGCTCTCCTATTTATCTTCATATTCATCATCAATTATACACACAAAATTAGAAGTAATGTTTGGGTATTCGTTCTAGTACGACGAAGGCATTTCTTGAACCATCTTGGGTGTAACGATTAGGAGAATACCTACTTTGGTATTTGTTCTTAGGCATTTATCTAGGAACGAAGGTTATTTCTTAATCTTTTGTTTATATTATGCAATTTCATTTATGACTAGAAATTCATATAGTTATAATTTCATTATAATTCGAAAAATTTAAAGGGAAGTATACCGATATTTCCCACAAGTGGTATCAGAGCTATTGGCTATGAAATTATTTTATATGTTTTCATATTTGATGAAATACTCCCTCCAATCCAATCCAAACTACCCACTTGCTTTTTGGAGGTCAAACTTTCAAAACTTTGACCGTTTATAGATCGGAATATAAAGAACTTTGAAAGTCGGAAGTAATATATTTGGTTTTGTCACGGAAATATCTTTCATAAAATTATATTTTTTGTAAAATAATTCTATATATAAAGGAAGAAAAACGCGGTCAAAACCGTGCCTCAAAGACCACCCAAAAGCAAGTGGGTAGTTTGGATTGGATTGGAGGGAGTATAAGATTAGAAATTTTTGTTTTGTTTTGTTTTGTTTTGTTTTTTGTTTCGGCTGAAAGAAGAAAAAAAAAAATTAGGGTTTGTTTTTTTTTTTGGAACTGTTCACGGGCAGGAAAAAAAAAAAGTTGGTACTGTTCACGGCACTGTTTAGCCGTGAAGAAAAAAAAAATTGCCTTGTTTTTTTTCTTTTTGATTCATATATGTTGTTGTTTTAATTGGTTAAGTTAATAATATAATGAATTAGTTGATGTTTTGATTTAATGAGGATTAAATTGAAATGAAAAAGGAATTTGTTTTGGATGTTAAAGAATATTCATTGTGCTAAATTTTTGGGTATGAATTTACAAAACAATTATGATTAGTTGAGTATTTTGATAATTGATTAATCATGATTTAGATATTCATGTTAAAAGGTTAATTTGAATTATCTAGTTTGTATCAATGTTTAATAATGATTAGATGTTGAATGTTTGTACCGATCTAGTTTTATTAGCATGATCAATTTAAAAGGATTTGTATTTGTTTTTTTTAAAAACAAAAAACCGAGAAATATAAAAAAAAAAAAAAAAAAAAAAAATTTGTACCTGCTACTATTCACGGGTACTGTTCTGTTTTGTTTATTGCATTATAAAGATAATGTATGTTGTTTTGTTGTTGTGAAAAGTTCACAATGATAGATACCCTATTATTTTAAAAAGGTTTAAAATAATGTTGAATTTAATTTATGTTATACCGATAATATGAATTAAATTGGATTATGGTTGATTAAAATTGTTGTGTGCAATTAAGGAATTGTCACATAATTTTGATCATTTTAAAGGTGGTTTGGATAAATTAATCATCATAATTAATGAATTATGTCTTGAAGGTTTAATTTATTTTGTTGATGCATTTTATTATGGTTGAATGAATGAATGAATGGATGAATGGATTATTTTGGTATTTTTACAAGAGGTTGTAATTTGTATTGCTTAGTGTGGCCTTAGTAGATTGTGTTATCGTAATTTTGGTATTTTTACAAGAGGTTGTAATCTCGAATCTCCCCTTTGTAATATTTAATTATAATTTTTAAATTAGAATGTAAATAGGTTTATATTTTGTAATTTTTAAAAATTGTATTTTGAGAAGACCAAAGATGAAGATCGGATAGCTCACTCCCGCTACATGGACCAAGATGGGACATCAAGTCAAGCTTCTAGGGTCCATAAGGATGGATTCCAAAGTGTATTTTTGTTCTATTTTAATAAGATAGGCCACACTAGGACTTTGTACTTTGTTTTTCATTTTTCCGTTCTTATTGTTTTTCTTTTGCATGATAGTTATTGCATCATATTCCGCCTAAACCAAACCACCTACTTCTTAATTGCATGAAAATTGACTCATATAGATTGTATGTTAATTATCATGGACATCCAGATGTAACTCACAATTCTAAAAGCTATCATCTTAATTATTCATTCTCAAAATGCTAGATCATTCGTTCATTTAAATGAATAAAATTAAAGCTGAAGGACCTTCCTCTAAAACCTAAAATTGAGATTAGTCTTTATAGGGAAAACTGCTATAAATCCCTTCTCTGTCGGTAGGCATATAGGACCTTACTCTCCATATGACCCCTTCTACGTTGGGTAAGTAGTATGTTGATAAGTGAATATTTGTATGGTTTTAACCCCCGATTTAGCTCGGTTTTGTATGTCATTTGTGCTTTGTTAAGCCACTTTATGAGCTAATATCGTCTTCTAGGCGAATTCCTATGTTCTAACATGTTTTGTAGAGAAAGTGACGTTTCTACGCCCTTTTTCTATATTCCCGAGCATTTGCCTAGAACCCGACGATTTGAAGAAGCAAGCTTGACCAAGTGAAAGGCATTTCAAGAAGGTTCACTAATTCGAAAGAGAGAAGAAGCAAAGACAGTTTCGTAGTTGTCGGAAGATCAATCAATTTAGGCAGAAGAATTCATCGCCTTACATCAAACCCTTTCAACAAACCCGACTCAAGAGGTCAAGGGGGATGTTGGAATTCAAGTCAAAGCAAAGGAAGATGAAACGTTAGTCAAAAGGACCTGGATGACCACTTACCCGATCGGGGAAGTGTGTACCCGATCGGGTTTTTGTGCTGCTTCGAGAAAACGGCGTCTTCTTCCTACTTTTGTCCTATGTGTTTAATGCCCGACCTCTTCTCCACGAAACCCTAATACTATAAATAGATTCTCTAGCCCTCATATCATATCATCCATCTCTTTATACTTCTCTTCTCTTCTCTTCATATACTTCTCTTTAGATTAGGAGGAGGGGGAACTAGCCTCCCTTCTCTCATTTTCTTCTTCTTTAGTCTTTAGTTCTTAGTTTATTTCTGTCCCTTAGTTTAGATTAATAAGGATCTCATCCTTGTAATCTCCTTTGTGTGGTTCAAGTGTTGCAATTCAAGGATCGCTTATTATATGCAAGGATTTTCTATTATTGTTATCATTGTCGTCATATAGGTATTTCTGTTTTATCCCTTGTTTAATGTTCTTATTGTTTTCCATTTGATTGTTATTCGCTTTACATATTGTCTTAGATTCATTTTAGTACCGTTATAATCGTTGTTTCGTTTCCTAGATTAACAATTAGCGTTGTTATTATCGCTATACGAAATAAACATGTCTATCCTAGTTTTCATTGTTAATATCATTTTAGACATAGATATCATCATGAGTGAGTAGTAATCCTTTCTAGGGTGTAGGGTAGCTATGTTAGATTGATTAAAAGATGTTAATTGGATAAAGGAATTGTGCCTTTAAAACATTGTGTCTATGCATGTTTGGATTGTAACGATAGTTAACGATTTTTAGCTAAAATCATTTGACTAGTATGGAATTCTTTTCCAAGGTAGATATACAGGAATTGAATAGACAAAGCGTGACGTAGTGGATTAAGACCTAGTAAATCGCACTAAAAGCCTGCTAGACCATCCGATCTATGATTGTAATGAACACGCCATTCTTACGAACGCTCAATGAATTATTTGCATATCCTAAATCCAATTTTATCAATATATCAATCTACATGTGTGAACCTACTTCCCTAGATGCTTTTCATTACTTGCTTTACTATTTTTATTTATTTTTTATTTATGCTTTATATTAGTTTAGATATCAAAAATCTCAAAACCCAGATAATCATTAGATAGAACTCAATTGCGAGACAATTCATATTCCATAGGAAACACCATCTCCCTGAGGATCGACCCCTACTTCCCTAATTACATTAATTTGTTATTAGCCTAGTCTGGGTAATTTATCTTTGTATTGGGCTTGCGACACGCCTGATCAAATTTTGGCGCCATTGTCGGGGAGCACGGTTTAGTTTTTCTTTTTCTTGTGATTTTTATCGCAATTAGTTTTATCTAGTCTTTAGGAACCCAAATTCCTTTAGACCTCTCTTGATTTTTCATCTTAGCTTTTCAATCTTATGCCCAGATCTTCTAGACTAGGGACCCCTATCTCTTTAGACCCCGATCTAGAAAGAACTCTGCGTAGGAGACGAAAGCTATTCAACGAAATTTCAAAAGCTTCTGATACTTTAAGTTTAGACCATTTTCGAGAGAAATACTCGGATATTTTATCTAACCTTGAAAGAGTAGAAGATCCCTTCACATATCCATTCACAAAACCAATCAAATTTCAAACAACACTCCATCTTCATCTTCACAAAAATGGTTCGACTTTCAGACCATTCCAAACCCACCGCTGAAACACTTCCAAGGGGTATTGCTACGCCCCAAATCGAAGCCCAAAACTTTGAAATCAAACCTGCCTTCATCAACCTTATAGAAAGAAGCCAATTTAGTGGCAATGCCACAGAAGATCCCAACCTTCACATCCAAAACTTCTGTGACTATTGCTCCACTATTAGACAAAATGGAGTCACCCAAGAGCAAATTAGAGAGATGCTCTTCTCATTTTCTTTGAAGGGTAAGGCAAAGTTATGGATTCATAGCCTTGATAAGGTTACTTTAGGTATCACCGATTGGGAGATCTTAGCTCTTGCCTTCTACCAAAAGTACTTCCCCCCAGAGAAGACCGCTTTGTTGAGAAGTCAAATCACTGGTTTCCAACAAGGGGATGATAAGAGCCTATATGAAGCCTGGGAGAGGTACAAGGACTTACAAAGAGAATGTCCTCATCATGGGTTAGATTCATGGCTCCTTGCCATCACATTCTATAATGGGTGTTATATAGAGTCCCGTCGAATCCTGGATTCTGCTAACAATGGAAGATTTGATCAAATCAATGTTGAAAATGCTCACAATACCATTGAATCCATGGCAATTCACGATTCTCAATATAGAAATTCCTGCTCCATACCATCGAAATCTAAGCAAGAAGACCCCGCTTTAACACTTTTACAAGCCCAAGTAGCCCTTCTCACACAAAAGCTAGAACAACTCCAATCCTTTACATTTCAACAGATTGACAATGGTGTAAGTAAACTTGAAGCCATAATGCTGCAATTAGCTCAAAGGCAAGACACCATGATAGCTCAATTTCAAGAGAGTGATCAAGCTAAGGACGCCGCCATCAAATTGTTGGAAACTAAAATTTCCCAATTTACCTCTTCTAATACCCACCAAACCCAAGGGCAGCTGCCTTCACAATGTTACCAACCTCACGAAACTGTAAATGCCATTTCCTCGAGAAGTGGTAAGCATAATGATGAGCCCGTGGTTGTTAATGTTGAAGCTGAGTTGCCCATGTCAAAAGGGAAAGAGCCCGAGATTCCTATTGAAATCAAGGTCCCATTTCCCCAAAGGTTAGCTAAGCACAAGGAGGAGGCAAAGAGTGGTAAGTTCCTTGACGTCGTTAAGAACTTAAAGGTAACAGTCCCTTTCATTGAATTGCTTACCTAAGTTCCTTCTTATTTCAAGTTTATGAAGGAAGTCCTCAAAAAGAAGAGATCCTTCAATGAGACTAAGCCCATAGCTTTCACTAAAGAGTCTAGTGCACTCTTGCAAAATAAGTCTCTACCAAAACTTAAGGACCCTGGTAGTTATTCCATCCCTTGCACTATAGGCACATATACCATTGATAAGGCCCTTTGCGATCTGGGTGCTAGTGTAAGTGTCATGCCCTTTTATATGTTTGAAAAACTTAACATGGGTGCTTTGAAATGCACTAATATTACTTTGCAAATGGCGGACCTTTCTCTAAAACAACCTATGGGTGTTTTAGAAGATGTGCCCGTCAAAGTTGGTAAGTTTTTCATTCCCGTTGACTTTCTAGTACTTGACATGACCGAATACTCTCAAATCCCAATCATTTTGGGAAGACCCTTTTTGCACACCACTAGTGCGGTTTTTGATGTCAAGAATGGGAAGCTAACATTAGAGATAGGAGATGACAAGGTGACCTTTAATAAAACTTCAACCGTTAAGGGTCCCGTGTTAGAAGAACCTTGTTATGTGCTTAATGTTGATGACTCTTCTGTTGTTTCTTCTATGCCTCGATCCTTACTGACGGATCCGGTGGAGGCACAGGTTAGTGTTGATTCTTTTGCAGGTGATCATACTAAAAGCACTACTGCTAAAAGTGCTAGAAGGGGCTATTCTCGGAAAAGCTTAGCATGGATGGAGAATGTAAAGCAGGCTATGATGACAAGCTTGGATGATAGTGAACTTAAAGATAAAGGATGATTTCAAAGAAAGAAGTGGAGTCTAGCAAGACTTTAAATTGCACTTCTCGGGAGGCAACCCGTGTTCCTTTTCTTTTTGCATTTTTAATTTTATATTTCCTTTTTTCATTGTTAGGATTTATTTTGCAGATGAAAGAGTTTTTGAAGAATCTATAAAGACCTTCCTTGTCAAGTCCAAAAGACTAGCTTGGGGGAGTCCGCGCTGACTAGTAAGCTTCACTCTTCTTTCATTTGTCCTTTTTCCCATTAAGCATCTCATTGCATATTTTGTCTTTGTGTTCACATTGAGGACAATGTGATGTTTAGCTTGGGGGAGGGATTTCATTTTCCCATTTTGCATTTTGTTTATATTTTTCAAATTTTGAATAAAAGAAAGAGAAGATTTTTGAGAAAATTTAAAAATTTCTGAACATTATTGAATGCTTTTCATGCTTTGCTTTGCTTGTTTACTATGCTGTCATGTTACATTTCCCAAACTTAGTGTTTTCAAACCATAATGATTCGATATTCATTGAATTTTGCATACATGGGGAAGTCTTGTACACAGTAGGCATGGAATGAATCTATAGATGAGTACGCTTGATCTTGACATTTGGCAAACTACATATATTGTAAAGGTAGAACCTTCTTAGACTGGTACATCTATACCCAGTCTCATTTAGATGTGTGTAGTTCTCCTTGTGATGTGTGTCATGTCAAAACGCATAAGTATGGTTCTCATTTCATTTCTATAAGCATTGCATTCATGATTCACTAAGATTTGAAGCCTTTTTCACTTTAAATTGCCCCTCAAAATTAACCCCTTCATAAAAATGTTTCCCAAAATAACAGCTACACATAAAAAACTGCCTACCTTTTGATCTAGTAGCTAGACTATGGTGTATGGGTGCTCTTTTGAGAAGATTTGTTCCTTAATGTCAAAGTGAATTTGGAGAACGAAAAAGTTCAAGAAGTGAAGTTATGTTCAGAAAAAGAAAAAAAATAAGAAAAAAGAAAAAAGAAGAAGTTGTGAGTATCTCCTCAAAATGTCAAGTCAATATTCAGAAGGAGTTTACCCTTGTGTTTCGTATGTAATAAGCCAATCTGTTACTTCTGTCTTCGTTTTTCGTCTTCTGGGAAATTCATCGAAAGTTTGGATTGAGTATTCATTTATCATTGGTCAGTTGCTAGCTCATTCTAATCTTCACATGACCATAACTATTTGTCCACCTTTCACCCATTTCCCAAAGCCTTCTTTACTTTTTCGGCTTCTTTTCTATGTGCATTGTGATCTTTGACTTGTGTTTTGAATTGTTTACCATATTAGACTGCGGACACATTTTCATAAGTCGTAGATAGGTGAGTGTCTCAAAAATATTTACACATAAAGAAATCACCTTTTACATACATTGAGTGTTCGAGTGTGTCGTGAGAGTCCTTTTGTCAAAAGATCATGCAAGAGCCGAGTATCTATAGTGAAATTCTTTGTGCTACGCCGTTATGTAAATCTCAGCCATGTTTATGTATCATTTTTGCCCACGTTGCTTTTGGGTTATGATTCATTTTGTTTTCAAAGCTTTACGCTGAGATTTGTTTCTTGATGGTGTAGTAGCCAATGCTTGCAACCTTGTCCTAGTATTGTTTGTTATATTTGCTTGAGGACAAGCAAAGGTTTAGCTTGGGGGAGTTTGATAAGTGAATATTTGTATGGTTTTAACCCCCGATTTAGCTCGGTTTTGTATGTCATTTGTGCTTTGTTAAGCCACTTTATGAGCTAATATCGTCTTCTAGGCGAATTCCTATGTTCTAACATGTTTTGTAGAGAAAGTGACGTTTCTACGCCCTTTTTCTATATTTTCCCGAGCATTTGCCTAGAACCCGACGATTCGAAGAAGCAAGCTTGACCAAGTGAAAGGCATTTCAAGAAGGTTCACTAATTCGAAAGAGAGAAGAAGCAAAGACAGTTTCGTAGTTGTCGGAAGATCAATCATTTAGGCAGAAGAATTCATCGCCTTACATCAAACCCTTTCAACAAACATGACTCAAGAGGTCAAGGGGGATGTTGGAAGTCAAGTCAAAGCAAAGGGAGATGAAACGTTAGCCAAAAGGACCTGGATGACCACTTATGTAACAACCCGAAAAGTACCAATTTTTCTAGTAAAAATATTTACTAACACTTTTCAGTAGAACTTAAGTTTTTAAAATAGAAATTTTTGTTCCGAGTCTTTTTTTGAAATTCCGCGTTCGTATTTGGAATTTCTGAGAGATTTCATGAAAAGACCGTTTTTAGTCATCTTTGACTTTTCTTGACTTTTAAGTCGTCTTTGACTTTTTCTTGACTTTTTAAAAGTCGTCATTGACTTTTCTTGACTTTTAAGTCGTCATAAACTTTTCTTGACTTTTAAGTCATCTTTGACTTTTCTCGACTTTTAGTCGACTTTGACTTTCGTTGACTTTTCCCGACTCGCTCATAAGTTTGAAGACCGAAATTTTATTTAAAAAAATAATATTTTTGATTTATTTTTATTTAGATTTATTAAGATTTATCATAATTTAATATAATTATTTTGAATTTATTCGGAATTTAAAGAATAACGTTTACGGTTTTAACCGAACGTCATTTAACTATTCCCGACTCATCGTAAATCTCGTAACAAATTCAAAACTCGACTTTGGCATGAGTCACACGCGCGTGTCATCGTTTTTCCACTCACAATTAGATATTTTAATTATTTTGATTACAATATCATAATATCTAGATATTATTTCACTTTATCGATCAGTTAACGAAAATTACGCAAATCGTTTACAAAACTGACCCGACAATCACAAACCCACACGGCACACTCACCCTCTCTTAAGCCTTGATATTTTCATTTCTTTGGATTAATATAACATAATATCGAGATATTTAGTATAATTAACTTTATCGTTAATTATATTTAATCGATTACCGTAAAATAATTATTAAACGCAAGTCAATTACGTAACAACAATTTCAAAACCCGACTCTTTATTTTGCCTATAATTACACGGCACACACACACCCACATTACTCACTAACAACTTTTCATTTTACAATAAATCAAATAAAGATCAAAATATCACTTTCTTTAATCGTTCTTCGTGTTTTTCGTCGTTCATCATTTGTTCTTCATTGTTCTTGAGCAAAACCTTCATAAAACCTTCATTTCTTAATTAAATCCGTCCTATCTAATATTTCTAGACTCTCCTCTTCGCTCCCCATCTTCACGTACGGTTTAATTTCAATTCCGTCAAGATCGTTTTCAACACTTTAATTATGAGAAATTAAGTTTTAAGTTCTAATAATGTTTTTCTTGTCATTTCTTATAGGGGAAGATTTTGAAGACGAGTTTGGAGACTCGTATATTTTGGGTGAAGATTAGTAGAAGGGTTTCTTATTTATATACTTCTTATTATTTTGATGCTAAGTGGTTTTGCTAGCTAAGGTAACAATTCCGTTTTACTCGACGAATAAATGTCACATAGCTTTAGTTTTTGTTCATGTTATGGTTATTTATGATCTTAGTTAGTAACATAGCCTTTAGTTTGGTTTCTTTTGATTTTGGTTCATCTTTGTTTTTGGTTCATGTTTTTATGAATTTGGGATTTTTATAGTATGAATATGATAAGGCGTTGTCTTTACAGTGGATGAATTTGGATGAATTTTATAAGGTATGATTTGTATGTTGTATAGGGAAATTTTTAATATGTTTAGTATTCTTGATGAATTTTGATGATTATTCATAATAATGATTTTTGTATGATGATGGTTAGATTGGTTCTTAAAATAGTTGTTTGATGATTAAAACATGTTGGAAATATTTTGGTAGATGTTGTTGTTGGGAACCGTGTAGGGTGGCAGCCAAACCGGACCAAACCAGACCGGTCCAGGCCGGTTCAGACCCGGTCTGGGTTGGTCCATGGTGGGTCCGGGCTTTGGTCTTTGGGTTGTGTCGATGTTTGATTGTTATGTTGTTGTTTTGACGGGTTTTAAACATGTTAAGCATGCGGGAAAATATTAGAAATCGGTTTTAGAAAGTTTAATCAAAACAGCCCATTTGTGTCAAAACAGGCCGTGGGGCCCATCCAAGCCCATGTGGGGTCCGGCCCAACTCAGCCCGTGGGTCCCACTTTGGGACTTGTGACGGTTTTTGAGTTATCGTCATTTTTATCGTGTTTTGTAATATTTAGCAAGTGGGAAATATTAATAAGTAAAATATTTAATTAAAAAGGGTTTTCATAAAATTATTATTTCTCACATGTTAGAAATTATAAGACGAGATCGTAGTTTATTTTGATATTCTTTAAGTCAAGCGGGGTTTTACGTAAGATTTAATAATTCACATGTTAGAAGCTTTATTAAAATAACATGTAATGAATATGTTGATTTTATGTCTATGTGATAAAGACTCTGTTTCTAGCCGGTTTGATCCAAAGGGTTTGGTCAAACTAAGATCTAGTCAGCCCCGATTTGACTGATGACCCGTCGCGGGACTAGGGTCGGGGATTTGTCTTCAATGAGGTTGATTTAATATGAAGTAGACCTTAGTAGATATGAGGCGATATGATATTTGATTATTATTGATATGCAATTAGTCACATGATAGGATGTTTTTCCCGTGACTGTTTTATTATATGGTTGGTGTCGTGTTGACTAAGTACCCATAGAGAATTATGAGTATGTGGCGTCTTGACCATTCTAATTCTAAATGAGTATCTTGGACCATGACATTGATAGGCCCGTACTATCTTTAACGAGTATATGTTCGCCGCTTGATAGCTTTTGTGTCTCGGCCTGGGGGGCTTATCTCCAAGTCGGGGCAGGGCATCCTAAGAGTTCCGCTTTGGGAAGGGAGCCAGCTTAAGTACTAGCCATCTCTGCTTAGGGGGTCGCCTAGTAGAGTTTCTCATAGACGGTTATGTCATGGGACGGGGAACGGAATAGCTGTTGTCGCTAGGTCTGATCAGTCTAGGACTAGGATGTTTTTCCTACCTTGTGGTATAGCCTCGGGTTACAGAAGTAGTATATCGCCGTCCTAAGAACTTATGCCTGTTTATAGAAGTATCAGTCTTTCATGTTTGTATGATTCTATGAGTTCTAGAAGGTGAGATGCAAGCCGGCTAGGATTGATAGAGTTTGGATTAACGGTTGTTAACTGATTCACATGATTACGTGTTGATTAGGGTTTGAGTGTATCAGGGCCATGTTACTTGGTAACCGCTGAGCCAGAATACCAGCTTCCCTACCTCGAGTTATATTTTATTATCGGATTCACATGATAGCTTTCACATGATAGGTTATGTGTTAGTTATTTGTTTCATAACATGAAAAGCATATCATATATGTTTAAGTTTTGTATTTTCCATATACATTGCTTTTATGTTATTCATGTTTCATTAAACTCGACATTTCGTGGCTGGGAGGACTCGGAGTTACTCCCCACTGACTTTGGCTTCCGTGTTTATATTTAATGCGGTCGAACAGGTGGTGTTGCATATTTGGGGTACATGGACGAGCTAGCGAGCGAAGTATTTACCTTGGACCTATATTCGGTTCATAGTTTGTATATTATTATACACTTTTATTTCCGTATTTATACGGGAGATATGTCTCCCGTCTTGTATATTTCTTTTGTAGAATATTATTTCGGTTTGTAATGACTCTTTTTATTTTATGACACCTTCGTTATGTATATTCGTATCTTTTATGTATTTAAATAATTTTTTTTCTTTCCGCAAATTTGAGGGTGTCACAGTTGGTATCAGAGCTATTTTGCTCCCGACGCACGTTTGTGTACCCTTGTATAAATAACTTGACCTTAATAAAATAATAAACCGTGAGATAGAAGGGTAAGATGGGTAGATTAGGATTTATGTTGTAGTCTCTTTGTTCTTGCTAAATGATAAGTACTAATCTGTGTTTTTATTTTGCAAGATGCCTCCGAGGATTGACAACACTATCTTAGCAGCTCTTACCGTTATTATCCAAAACCAGCAAAACCAGCAGGCAAATCCGATTCCTACTCCTATTCCCGATCGTGAGAGACACGGGAGTTATACGTGGGTTACTTCACAGCTATCGAGGAGCCAAGCCAAAACCTACGATGGCGAAGTTGATCCCGTTAAGCTTTCGGTGTGGTTACGAGAAATGGAAAAGAGTTTTTCTCTTTATGATGTCCTTGAAGAGGATAAGGTCCGTCTTGCTTCTCACTTCTTAGAGAAGGAAGCGGATCAGTGGTGGACTCTTTCTGGTCCTACCGCTAAGTTGGAGCCTAATTTTGGGTGGGCTCGTTTCCGTGAGCTCTTGGAAGCGAGGTTTTACCCCGATGAGTTGAGACAACAAAAGCTGAAAGAGTTTATGGATTTCAAGCAAGAAAAACTATCGGTTCAGGAGTTTACTACCCGGTTCAATGAGTTGGCTCATTATGCCACTCGACTTATTAGGGTAGAGGAAGACAAAGCCTTCTTTTATTTGGGAAAGCTTTCTCCCCAGATAAAGGGGAAGATCAGTAGAGGTTCTACTTCTTTTGTCTCGATCTATAATGATGCCATTTGGGCGGAGAGTTCTATTCGGGAGATAGCCGAAGAGGCTCGTACTTCTTATGTGGCGCCTAATTCTTATGGCAAGAGACCACTTTATCCTGCTTCTCGACCTTCCTTTTCTCCCTCTTTTCCAAACAAGAGGAGAAACTTTCAGAATGGACCGGCTAATCAGAGAAACCGTCCATTTGTGCCGAGCCACAACAACGACCTTAAAGGTCGTGTCTGCTTTACATGCAAGATGCATATTCACCCTGGTGTTGGTTGCTACAACAAGCCGTTTGTATGCTTTATTTGTCAGAAGCCAGGGCATAAGGCTAATGTATGTCCTGAGAGGAAGAGTACGGTTTCTACACCGGTTATTTCTGGGCGACCTAAGGGTCGGATTTTTATTATGAGCCGAGCTGAGGCTGATGCTCAGCCAGACATTGTGACGGGTATGTTCTCGATTTATGATTTACTGTAACAACCCGAAAAGTACCCAATTTGCTTAAGCAATAGCTTATGGATACTTTTTAGTAGAACTTAAGTTTTTAATATAGGAATTTTTGTTCCGAGTCGTATTTTGAAATTCCGCGTTCGTATTTGGAATTTTTGAGAGATTTCATGAAAAGACCGTTTTTGGTCGTCTTTGACTTTTCTTGACTTTTAAACCGTCTTTGACTTTTCTTCTGACTTTTTAAAGTCGTCATTGACTTTTTATTTATTTTTAAGTCGTCATAAACTTTTCTTGACTTTTAAGTCATTTTTGACTTTTCTCGACTTTTAAGTCGACTTTGACTTTCGTTGACTTTTCCCGACTCGTCTTACGATTTTGAAGACCGAAATTTTATTTTAAAAAAAATTATATTTTTGATTTATTTTTATTAAGATTTATTAGGATTTATCATAATTTAATATAATTATTTTGAATTTATTCGGAATTTAAAGAATAACTTTTACGGTTTTTAATCGAACGTCATTTAACTATTCCCGACGCATCGTAATGCGCGCAACAAAATCGAAACTCGACTTTGGCATGAGTCACACGTTTATGTCATCGTTTTCCACTCACAACTAGATATTTTATTTGTTTGAATAAACTAATAATAATATCTAGATATTTTTCTACTTTATCGATCCGTCAACGGAGATTACGCAAATCGAGAAAAATCAGACCCGATATCACCTTGTTCCACACGGCTCTCCTACCCACTAATAGACCTTGATATTTTCATTTCTTTTGATTAATATATCATAATATCTAGATAACTATTTACTTTATCGATCAATTAACGAAAATTACGCAAAACGCTAGAAATCAGACCGGAAGTCACCATTTCACACGTCTACTTTAGTCCTCTCTTAGGCCTTGATATTTTGATTACTTTTCATTACAATATCATAATATCTTGATATTTGGTGTAATTAACTTTATCGGTAATTATATTAAATCGTTTACCGTAAAATAATTATTAAACGCGAGTCAATTACGTAACAACAATTTCAAAACCCGACATCTTTATTTGTCTATAAACTCACGGCCAACTCCACTCTTCCTTACTCACAAACAACTTTTCATCTTTCAACAAATCAAATATAGATCAAAATATCACTTTCTTTAATCGTTCTTCGTGTTCTTCGTCGTTCATCAATTGTTCTTCATCGTTCTTGAGAAAAACCTTCATAAAATCTTCATTTCTTAATTAAATCCTTCCTAATTTATATTTCTAGACTCTCCTCTTCGCTCCTCATCTTCACGTATGGTTTAATTTCAATTCCGTCAAGATCATTTTCAACACTTTAATTATGGAAATTCATATTTTAGTTCTAATAATGTTTTCTTGTTATTTTCTTATAGGGGAAGATTTTGAAGACGAGTTTGGAGACTCGTATATTTTGGGTGAAGATTAGTAGGAGGGTTTTCTTATTATATACTTCTTATTATTATTTTTGTGCTAAGTGGTTTGCTAGCTAAGGTAACAATTCCGTTTTACTCGACGAATTAATGTCACATGGCTTTTAGTTTTGTTATTTATGATTTTAGTAGCATAGTTTGTAGTTGTTGGTTCATGTTATGGCTAAATATGATTTTAAGTAGTAACATAGCCTTTAGCTTTTGGTTTCTTTAGTTTGTGGTTCATCTTTAACTTTGGTTCATATTTTTATGGTTTATGGATTTTTAGTAGTAATATGATAAGGAGTTGTTTTTATCATGTTGATGAATTTTGATGATTTTTATTAAGTTATGATTTTTATGTTGTTTTAGTGTTCTTGATGATTTTTATGTTGTATGGAATTTTTAGGTTGTTTTAGTGTTCTTGATGATTTTTATGTTGTATGGAATTTTTATGTTGTTTTAATGTTCTTGATAAATTTTGATGATTGTTATTAAGTTATGATTTTTATGTTGTCTAGGAAATTTTAATAAGTTAGTGTTCTTGATGAATTTTAATGAGTATTCATAATAATGATTTTTGTATGATGATGGTTAGATTAGTTGTTAAAAATGGTAGTTTGATAATTAAAGCAAGTTGGAATTAATTTGGGTGGTTTGTGGTGTGAACCGTGGAGGATGGCTAGAACCGGACCAACCAGATCGGTCCAGGCCGGTTCAGACCCGGTTTGGGTTGGTCCATGGTGGGTCCGGGATTTGGTCTTTGGGTTGTGTCGATGTTTGATTGTTTAATTGTTGTTTTGACGGGTTTAAATATGTTAAAGCATGCGGGAAATATTAAGAAAGCGGTTTTGGTAAAAGTAGAAAAATCAGCCATTTTAGCCAAAACAGGCCCGTGGGCCCATCCAGGCCCATGTGGGGTCCGGCCCAACTCAGCCCGTGGGTCCCACTTTGGGACTTGTGACGGTTTTGGAGTTATCGTCATTTTATCGCGTTTTGTAATAATTAGCAAGCGAGAAATATTAATAAGTAAAATATTTAATTAAAAGGTTTTTCATTAAATTATTATTTCTCACATGTTAGAAATTATAAGACGAGATCGTAGTTTAATTTAATATCCTTTAAGTCAATCGGGGGTTTACGTAAGATTTAATAATTCACATGTTAGAAGTTTTATTAAAATAACATGTAATGAATATGTTGAATTTATGTCTATGTGATAAAGACTCTGTTTCTAGCCGGTTTGATACAACGGGTTTGGACAAACTAAGATCTAGTCAGCCCCGATTTGACTGATGACCCGTCGCGGGACTCGGGTCGGGGATTTGTCTTCAAGTATGGTTGTATTTAATTAATGAATTAGCCTTAGTAGATATGAGGCGATATGATATTTGCTTATTATTGATATGCAATTAGTCACATGATAGGATGTTTTTCCCGTGACTGGTTTAATTATATGGTTGGTGTCGTGTTGACTAAGTACCCATAGAGAATTATGGATATATGGCGTCTTGACCATTCTAATTCTAAATGAGTAGCTTGGACCATGACATTGATAGGCTCGTACTATCTTTAACGAGCATATGGAGTTCACAGCTTGATAGCTTTTGTGTCCCGGCTTGGTGGGGTTATATCCAAGTCGGGGCATGGCTGCCTTATCCATTTTGGGACTGGAGCCAGCTTAAGTACTAGCCATCTCTGCTTAGGGGGTCGCCTAGTAGAGTTTCTCATAGACGGTTATGTCATGGGACGGGGAGCGGAATAGCTGTTGTCGCTAGGTCTGAGCAGTCTAGGACTAGGATGTTTTCCTACCTTGTGGTATAGCCTCGAGTTACAGAAGTCGACTATTGACGGTTCTAAGAACTTATGCCTGTTTGTAGAAGTATTGGTCTTTCATGTTTGTATGATTCTATGAGTTCTAGAAGGTGAGATGCAAGACGGCTAGGATTGATAGAGTTTGGATTAACGGTTGTTAACTGATTCACATGATTACGTGTTGATTAGGGTTTGAGTGTATCAGGGCCATGTTACCTGGTAACCGCTGAGCCAGCATACCAGCTTCCCTACCTCGAGTTATATTTTATTACCGAATTCACATGATAGCTTTCATATGCTAGGTTATATGTTAGTTAACTGTTTCATAACATGAAACGCATATCATATATGTTAAGGTTTTGTATTTTCTATATACATTGCTTTTATGTTTTTCATGTTTCATTAAACTCGACATTTCGTGGCTGGGATAACTCGTAGTTACTCCCCACTGACTGTGGCTTCCGTGTTTATATTTAATGCGGTTGAACAGGTGGTGTTGCATATTTGGGGTACATGGACGAGCTAGCGACGAAGTATTTACCTTGGACCTATATGCGGTCATAGTTTGTATATTATTGTACACACTTTATTTCCGTATTTATACGGGAGATATGTCTCCCGTTTTGGATATGTATTTTGTATAATATTATTTCCTTTTTGTTGAACCTTTTTATTTAAGACACCTTCGTTATATATTCTCATCTTTTATTTAGTTAAATTTTTTTTTTCCTTCCGCAAATTTGAGGGTGTCACAGTTGGTATCAGAGCTATTTTGCTCCCGACGCACGTTTGTGTACCCTTGTATAAATAACTTGACCTTAATAAAATAATAAACTTGTGAGATAGAATGGTAGGAGGGGTAGATTAGGATTTATGTTGTAGTCTCTTTGTGCTTGCTAAAGGATAAGTACTAATCTGTGTTTTCTTTGGCAAGATGCCTCCGAGAATTGACAACACGATCTTAGCAGCTCTTACTGTTATTATTCAGAACCAGCAAAATCAGCAAAATCAACAAGCAAATCCTATTCCTAATCCTATTCCCGACCGTGAGAGACACGGAAGTTGTTCATGGGTTGCTTCCCAACTATCTAGGAGCCAAGCCAAAACCTACGGTGGTGAGGTAGATCCTATTCAGCTTTCGGGGTGGTTACGTGAAATGGAGAAAAACTTTTCTCTGTATGATGTCCTTGAAGAGGATAAGGTCCGTCTTGCTTCTCACTTCTTAGTGAAGGAAGCGGATCAGTGGTGGACTCTTTCTGGTCCTACTGCTAAGTTGGAGCCTGATTTTGGGTGGACTCGATTCCGTGAACTATTGGAGGCGAGGTTTTACCCGGATGAGTTGAGGCAGCAGAAGCTGAAGGAGTTTATGGATTTTAAACAGGGGGTTCTTTCGGTTCAAGAGTTCACAACCAAGTTTAATGAGTTGGCGCATTATGCCACTCGACTGATTTCGAGGGAGGAAGACAAGGCCTTCTTTTACTTGGGAAAGCTTTCTCCCCAGGTGAAGGGAAAGATTAGTAGGGGTTCTACTTCTTTCGTCTCTATTTATAATGATGCTTTATGGGCGGAGAGTTCTATTCGGGAGATTGCCGAAGAGGCTCGTACTTCTTATATTGCTCCTAATTCTTATGGCAAGAGACCCTTATATCCAACTTCTAGACCTTCCTTTTCTCCCTCTTTGTCAAACAAGAGGAGAAACGTTCAGAGTGGACAGGCAAATCAGAGAAACCGTCCATTTGTTCCGAGCAACAACAACGATCTTAAGGGTTGTATATGCTTTACATGCAAGATGCCTATTCACCCCGGTGTTGGTTGCTTCGACAAGCCGTTTGTGTGCTTTATTTGTCAGAAACCGGGACACAAGGCGAATGTATGTCCTGATAGGAAGAGTTCAGTTTCTACACCAGTTCCTTCTGGGCGACCTAAGGGTCGGATTTTTATTATGAGCCGAGCTGAGGCCGATGCTCAACCTGACATAGTGACGGGTATGTTCTCAATTTATGAATTTCTGTGTTTAATTTTATTTGATACGGGAGCTTCCTTGTCCTTTATTTCAATGAGATTATCCGATAAACTACCTCTTAAAGCTTCAGTCGGAGAAAGTACTCCTATATCGTTACCGTCCGGAGATGTAGTTTCATGCTCTTATCTTCATTCGGACATTCCAATATCGATAAATGGATCTATTTTTCCGGCTAATCTTCTTCGGTTTCCTCTTGAAGAGTTTGATATTATTCTGGGCATGGATTGGTTATCTACTTATCATGCTCGATTCGAGTGCCGTGATCAAAAGATTATTCTTAAAAGTCCTTTGGGTACTCGTATATCTTATCAAGGAGTTAGAAAGCAAGCTAGTGTGAAGTTAATCTCAGCGATGAAAATGATGAATGTTTTGAAGAAGGGTCATCAAGCATTTCTATGTGTAGTGACTACTTCTGATTCTTCTCTTCCTTCTTTGAAGGATGTTCCTATTGTTTGTGAATATCCAGATGTTTTTCCCGATGAATTACCGGGGATTCCTCCTGAAAGAGATGTTGAATTTTCCATTGATCTATTCCGGAACTGGACCACTGGCTAAAGTAGCTTCCTTAATCTTATGGCGGCCTTCCCGAGTGAAAGAGTTGAGAATCCATTGATGACTTGATTGAGAAAGGCTTCATTAGGCCTAATGCTTTCTCCTTGGGGTGCGCCCGTACTATTTGTTCAAAAGAAAGACGGTTCTATGCGGATGTGCATTGATTATCGTGATTTGAACCGTGTCACAATCAAAAACAAATATCCTCTTCCACGTATTAATGATCTCTTTGACCAGTTACGTGGTGCTTCTACTTTTTCAAAAATTGATCTTAGATCGGGTTATCATCAAATTCCCGTTCGGGAAGCAGATATGCCCAAGACTGCTTTTAGCTCGAGGTATGGTCATTTCGAATTCAATGTGATGCCATTCGGTTTGACTAACTCTCCAGCAATATTCATGGATCAAATGAATCGTACCTTATGGAGTATCTTGATAAATGGTGGTGGTATTCATTGATGACATTTTGAATCTTTTCGAATCTAAGAAAACAATGCTATCACCTTCGAACCCATTTTTGGGTGTTCTTCGACACCAAAAGTGGTATGCTAAGTTCTCCAAATGTGAATTCTGGTTGCCCGAGGTATCTTTCCTTGGTCATGTCATTTCAAAAGACGGTGTTATGGTCGATCCAGCTAAAATTGAAGCCGTGGTAGAATGGAAGAGTCCGAAAAATGTGTCCGAGATTCGGAGTTTCCTTGGTTTAGCGGGTTATTATCGTCGGTTTGTTAAAGATTTCTCTAAATTAGCAAGACCGATGACTCAATTGCTAAAGAAGGAAGCAAAGTATATCTGGACCGATGAATGTGAAATTGCCTTCTTGGAATTAAAGAAGAGATTGACTACCGCACCGGTTTTAACTTTACCAGATGATGAAGCTGATTATGATGTATATTGTGATGCGTCAAAGCATGGTTTGGGATGTGTCTTGATGCAGAATAGAAAAGTCATTGCTTATGCTTCTCGACAACTCAGGGTTCATGAAGTGAACTACCCGACTCATGATCTTGAGTTGGCAGCTGTAGTACATGCATTGAAAACTTGGAGACATTATCTTATTGGAGTTCATTGCCGAATCTACACCGATCATAAAAGATTGAGGTGCATTTTTACTCAGAAAGAGTTGAACATGAGGCAGAGAAGATGGTTAGAGTTAGTGAATGATTATGATGCCGAGTTGATTTACCACGAGGGAAAGGCAAATGTTGTGGCAGATGCCTTGAGTAGAAAGACTAGTCATTCATTAAATGCTCTTAGTACTTTACCTGATGAACTGGTAACAGAATTTCAGAAGCTTCAGATACAGTTTGTTGGGAAAGTATTCGATTATCTTGGTGCTTTGACTGCGGAACCTGATTTTTATCGAGAGATTCGTACTTGTCTACCGGAGGATGCTACTTTCATCGCCATACGAGCAAAAATATTACTTGGGCAAGCTAAGGATTGTGTGGTGGATAAGGATGGCTACCTTCGTTACCATGGTAGAATGTTTGTTCCGAGAAGTGCCGAGTTGAGAAAGAGAATACTTGATGAAGCTCACCTTTCTCCTTATTCTATTCATACTGGCGGTGACAAAATGTATAAAGATTTGAGACCACAGTTTTGGTGGCCTAGGATGAAGATTGAAGTAAAGGAGTATGTTAGTAAATGTCTTACTTGTCAGAAGGTGAAGATTGAACATCAAAGACCCGGAGGTTTGCTACAACCTTTGGAAATTCCTCTTTGGAAATGGGAGTCTATTTCTATGAACTTCGTGATGGCTTTACCTAAAACTTCTAGGGGAATGAATGCCATCTGGGTTATGGTAGACCGTCTAACCAAGTGTGCCAGATTCGTGCCTATCAAAGAAACTTGGAATATAGAGGTCTTAGCTGAGGCCTATGTGAGAGAGATAGTACGCTACCATGGAGTTCCTAAAGATATTGTTTCAGATCGTGATCCGAGATTCAGTTCCCGATTCTGGACGGCTTTGCACGAAGCCATGGGTAGTAAATTGTTGATGAGCACAGCTTTTCATGCCGCTACTGATGGTCAGACCGAGAGGACGATCCAGACTTTGGAAGATCTTCTCCGAGCTTGTGCTTAGACTCTCACTCTTCTTGGAGAGTGGTTTGCCTCTGTGGAATTTTCGTTAACAACATTTTATCATGCTTCATCAAGATGTCACCGTACGAGGCTTTAATAATCGGTAGGAAGTGCCGTCGTCCCTGTTTGTTGGGATCAAGTTCAAGATGATCATCTTGTTTGAGTCCCGCATAGTGACTGGAAACGATTGATCAGAGTTCAGTCATTCGAGAGCGAATAAGCCGCTCAATGGACAAAATCCTATGCCGATGTTCGTCGTCGACACACTTATTTGATGTGATGATCGGTTATTCCTTAAAAAGTGTCACCAATGAGGAGTGAAGGTTTGGAGTGAAAGGAAATTTTGAGTCTAAATATATTGGAACCGTTTCGTGTGCTTAAAAGAGTTGGTCCTGTGGCAAATAAATCGTTATGGAAGTAACCTCCGAAACTGAGTAACCGAATTTTCATGATGTGTTTCATGTTTCGCAATTGAAGAAGTATATCAGTGATCCGAGTCATATTATTCAAGAAGAAGTGTTGGACTTGGAACCTAATTTGGCTTTGGAAGAAAGGCCGATTCGTATACTTGAAAGGGCTAACAAGCAACTCAGAAACAAAGTGGTGCCCTTAGTTCGTATCCTTTGGCGTTGTGGAAACGTCGAATCAGAAACTTGGGAACCCGAACCTAAAATGTTAGCTAAATATCCCGAGCTCTTTACTTGAGGTAAATCTCCTTCTTTCTTTTTTCTTTCTATTCGATTTATTCTTTCGAATATTCCGTTCCTTCTATCGAATATCATCTTTTATAAATAGATTATTCGAAGCTTTAGTTAGAAATTTTAGACATAGATAGTAGAGTTATTACCTTTACTATAAAATTTTTGAACTAAAATCTTTTGAAAATGTTTTATGATTTCAAGTATTTTACCGTCAAGGAGTGTTGAGACTTGTTATTGGAGACGTTCGATAACTAGTTTTCTCATTTATTGATGCGAAAATGTATCTTTCAAAGTCTTTGACTTGGACGACGAGGTTCTTGACTGCAGACGAGAATCATCATTGTCTCCTTTTTGTTCTCCTTAGCCATTTCTATGACAACCCTCGCGAATGCGGAAAGTAAATCAAGCATCGCATGCATAAATATAACGAAAATACGGGATTTTGAAATGTCATTTTTTTCATGCAAGGAATGGTACGATAAAATGACAAACAACCCAACAAAGTAAAGTAGCTAAAAGAGGAAACATAGTCTCTCAAAACAAATATGAGTCAAGAAAACTAGAGTCCAAGCGCAAGGTAAAATGTCGAAACTCAACGCCCGTTAGCTCACTCGGTCTCCACCCAAAAAATGCACCAACTAGTAACTTTTCATTCATGAAACATGAATGCCACTGTCAGTGGGGGAGTAACTCGGGGTTCTCCCAGCCATATCACATTAAAACGAACATAACTAAAGCATATAAATATAGGTATCATGCCGAAAAGAAGATAGCGTTACATATTAGCGATATAAACAAGTGAGTATCAACAATATCATCATCATATAACCATGACATAGGGAAGACTCACCTTGGCAACTATATTGCTATTAACGTCTTGCATCTCATCGTTAGTTACCATATAGTAGAAGGGATTGGAAACATGACACACAAGACAATACAAGGCATCAAACCATCCAATATACATCCGACAATCATCATGTGATACAAACACACTCTCACACTAAATGACACGTACTAGCATCTGCACTTTGGAAGCAAGACAATACGTCCACGGTATAAACGTTTCCCTGAACCGTACACAAAAAACATTTCGTATACTAAAAACTATAGTCCTCCCAGTAGGACGGCAATAAAGAAGTCATAGTATAAACCTGGCCAGACTCTCAGAATAAACCATCCCGATTCGATATGCGATAAACTCTCGCATCCAAGACTCGATCATTCGGCTTAACCCGCACAAAAGTCGAGTACCTCATATTCCGTTAAACCCTCACGAAAGAGGCGGAAAGAGCACAAATACCATCTTACGGCTAAACCACATGGAAGATGGTGTCTATATTAAGCGAGCAAGTTCGCTACATGCAATGACACCACCTCCCAATAACATCGTCATATTCCCACTAACATACAATTGAATGTACCTCTATGGCTCTGACATAAAGTCTAATGGGTATAAGGGTACAAACGAAAAATGAGAGTTCAATATCATCCAATAAAAAAAACTCAACGGAGTACTCAAGGTATACAAGTCTCAAATGAGTTAACTATCCAAAAATGTTACTAAACACGTGAATAAAACGTGTGAGATACGGTATAATTCTTATATAAATATTCTGCGTCATTTCATAATTTTATAACGTAAACATACCATAAAACCCATTACATATAAATTTATGTGATAAAAGAAAGAGAAAAGGCTACAAGGGGTTCTTAGCCGGTCGGCCGGCTAAGAACCAAGTCTACCATATACATTCCAAACTCGATATAGGGGGATCTTAGAGTTTCACGTAGAATTCAAATATGAACTCAAAGCTGGGCAAAAATATACGACTTTTACCCAACCAGCTAATATACTAATTAAATATAATATTAAGGTAATATAATATTAATTTTAATAATATTAAAATAATATTAAACGATAATCACTAAATTCGCGGGTGATAAAATCACCCCACCTTTTAAATGGTTTCGCCCTCGAAACATGAACGAAAAGGACGATACATTAATAACAAAGACTTGGGTACTTGTCGCATTCAAGCTTCCGTCTCCCAAGTCTCTTATTCTACAACTCCACACTTCCACAACAGTTTAACTAGAGGCACTACTTTCCTTCTCAATTTCTTATCCTTTCTATCCAAAATCTGATCGGCTTCTCTTCGAAAGACAACTAGGCTCGATATCGGTAACACCAATTTGCAACATATGGCTTGGGTCGCTAATGTACTTCTTAAGTTGAGACACGTGTAAAATATCAGGAACATTGCCCAAATTCGGGGGAAAATCCAATTTGTAAGCCAGAACACCAATCCTTTTCAAAATCTCAAAGGGTTCAATGTACTTTGGATTCAACTTCCCTTCACTGCAAACCATTTCACACCCTTCATAGGGGATACTTTCAAGAAAACCTTGTCACCAACTTCAAATTACAAGGTCTTCTTCGGGTATCGGCATAGGACTTTTGGGGATCTTGAGCGGCTTTCATCCCCTCACAGATGATCTTCACATAGTCGATCATCTCCACAAGCATTACTCAATTGGTCCCAACAAATGGGGCTACTCCATATAGAGCTTCATAAGTCGCCATCTTGATAGATGCATAAACACTATTGTTGTTGGAGAATTCCACCAAAAGTAGGCTCTTCTCCCAACTAGCTTGGAAGTCAAGGGTACAAAATCGTAACAAATCTTCAAGGGTTTGAATGGTTCTCTCGGTTTGACCATCGGTTGCGGCATGAAAAGCGGTACTCATCAACAATTTGCTACCCAAGGCTTATTGCAAAGCCTTCCAAAATCATGAACAAAAACTCGGATTACGGTTGGAAATGATCTCTTTGGGAACACCGTGGTAACGAACAATCTCATCAACATAAGGTTTAGCAAGTCGATCCAAGCTCCAAGTCTCCTTAATAGGAATGAACCTAGCACACTTGGTAAACCTATCTACAATTACCCAAGCGACATCTTGGCAACGAATGGTTCTAGGCAACGTCATCACAAAGTCCATGGAGATGGAATACCATTTCCATAAAGGTACATCCAAAGTTTGTAGCAAACCACCAGATCTTTTGTGTTCAATCTTCACTTGTTGGCATGCGAGACACCTTTCCACATAGGTCACAACTTCACCTTTCAACATTTGGCCACCAAAATTGTAACTTCAATTCCTTGTACGTCTTGTCGCCTCAGAGATTAATTGAATAGAGGGAAATATGAACTTCATCAAGGATCCTCTTTCTTAGATCAAGGGCATAAGGGACAATCGGCCACAAAAACGAAGGACTCCATCATCATTAATCTTGAAATCCCTAGCTTTACCTTCAAGTAGCTTTGCTTGAATATATTTGTAAGTAATATCATTCACTTGATTCTCTCGGATTTTACGATGAAGGACGGGTTCGGCAACCATAACACCTAGTTCATCAAACTCATTCTCCACAAAGTATAGCTTCAATTTACGTAATTCAACACAAAGGTCATCGGGCCAAACACAAATGGCACTAAAGGAATGAGTCGTCTTCCCACTAAGGGCATCGGAAACCTCATTAGCTTTCCCCTCATGGTAGAGCAACTCAAAATCATAGTCATTCACCAACTCTAACCAACGTCTTTGCCTCGTATTCAACTCCTTTTGAATAAATATATATTTCAAACTCTTGTGTTCAATATAGATGCGGCAATGAACTGAAATAAGATAATGCCTCTTAACTTTCAAGGCATGAAAAATGGCGGCTAACTCAAGGTCATGAGTAGGATATTTCACCGCATGAACTCTCAATTGTCGCGAAGCATAGGCTTAAACCTTCCTATTTTTGCATAAGAACACAACCCAAACCCATTTTGGAAGCATAAACAGACACATCCAATTCAACAACATCCTCGGGTAAGGTCAACATGGGAGCGGTAGTCAACCTTTTCTTACATTCTTGGAAAGCGGCTTCACAAGTTTCAGTCCACACAAACTTGGTTTGTTTCTTCAAAATATGAGTCATCTATCTACCAAGCTTGGAAAAGTCTTTACCAAAGCCGCTGTAATAACCGGCTAAACCAAGGAAACTTCAGATCTCACCAACGTCGGTATGATTCTTCTACTCAATAACGACTTCAATCTTAGAAGGATCTACCATAACACCCTCTTTCGAAATCACATGCCCAAGAAAGGAAACTTTAGCCAACCAAAATTCACATTTGGAGAACTTGGAAAACCATTTTTGCCGTCGTAGAATTCCTAAAATGGTAGGAAGATGACTAGTATGATCTTCTTCGGATTTAGAAAATATTAGGATTTCATCAGTAAATACCATGACATACTTATCAAGGAACTCACTAAAAGTGTGGTTCATTTGGTCCATAAATATGGCGGGGGCATTTGTAAATCCAAATGGCATCACTTTGAACTGAAAGTACCCATACCTTGTGCTAAAAGCGGTCTTGGGGATGTTGGACTTGCGGACGGGTATTTGATGGTAACCAGACCTAAAATCGATCATGGAGAAAGTAGAAGCACCCTTAAGTTGATCAAACAAGTATTCAATCCGAGGCAGAGGGTACTTGTTCTTGATTGTGATACGGTTTAGCTCACCGTAGTCGATGCAAAGCCTCATATAACCATCCTTTTTATTCATAAAGAGCACGGGGGCACCCCAAGGTGAGGCACTTGGTCGGATAAAACCCTTCTCGATCATCTCATCGAATTGTTTCCTCAACTTCTTCAATTTGGTAGAGGCTATGTGGTAAGGCTCTTTGGCAATTGGACTGGTTCCGGGTACAAGGATCAATGGAAAATTCCACATCACGCTCGGGAGGAATCCCAGGTAACTCTTCGGGGAAAACACCGGGGAAGTCACAAACCACAGGTACATATTCAATATCAGGTAAAGAAGTGGGAAAGGATGTCACCACCCATAAGAAATCTTGGTAACCTTTCCTCAGCATACTTACCAACTTCAAGGTGGAAATAAGCTTCACAGTACACCTACATGGAATAGGGTTCCCTTGTAGGTAATTCGAACACCTAGAGGACTCCTTAGAAAAATATTTTAATCTCGACACTCGAATCTAGCATAGTACTTAGCTAGCCAATACATACCCAAAATAACGTCGAACTTTTCAAGAGTAAAACTAAGAAGGTTAGCGCGAAAGATTGTTTTTGCAATTGAAATGAAAACATCGGGATAAAGAAGGGAGAAATAAATGATTTCTCCGGACGGTTAGGATATGGGAGTATCCTCACTTTGAGTAGACTTGATAGGGTTGTCGCGTACCTAAATCAAAGATAATTTACCCTAGTGTAGCCTAAGTACAAATTAATGTAGTTGGGGAAGTAGGGGTCTATTACAGGGATACGGGAGTTACTATATAAGTTGTCATGGGTGAATTCTATCAAGGTTGGTTCGATTATTAGATATTGGTTTGGAAGTAAATGATAAAGTAAAACAAATAACAATGAGTAAAAAGATTATAAAGATGAATCTAGGGGATACGGGTTTCACATGTAAACTAGTATAATAGTATTGTCAAGAAAGGGGTAGTGAAGTCGATAATGTTTTAGGCCAAATGGTACTTTCTTGTCGGGATGAGTATTACCATACAGTAGAATAGGTCCTAGCGGTCTTTCGATTCTTACTAGGTCGTCCTAATATTCATACTTTTTCTAATTCCCTTCCTGCCTTTCATTCTAAGGAAAAGAATTTAACAAGTATAGTCTATCAATCGTGGCCTTTAATCAAAGACTATCATACAATACAATCATAGAATAGAAACAATATAACATTCACATGAACCACAATCTAACAATATCAAATGTTAATCTAACATGCTTCCCTACACCCTAGATAAATAAGCTACAAACTCATTATAAAGATCAAACTAACTACTAACAAAGGTAAAAATATAAACATGGTAATACTATAGCAAGAGGTAAATTGGATTGATAAAAGAAAAAACAAGAATAGAAATTACCGGTACTAAGGAATATACCTTGAATAAGAAAGGAAACTCTAAAGTAAACCCAAGGAAAAGGTTGAATTATTACAACAAGATTTTTATAACCAAATTAAACTAAGACTAAAACTATACTAAATAATCTAATAAGAAGAGAAGAGAAGTTGTTGTTGTGTAGATTGGATTGTGAAGTTGTGATTCTCAAAGCTAGCAAACCCCTCCTTTTATATGCTCTAGAAACCGCGTGCCATCAACTTTGCACTTATGGGCAATAATGTCGAGTGAATAGGGGTATGTGAGGCATCTAGACTCATAGAATAATCCAACCACAATCAGGTTTAGGTGTCCCTGATCGGGGACACACTATCTGAGCCCATTTTGCTCATTTCTTAGCTTTTTCGCTTTGTAATTTTTTTTGTACACATCCCCTAGATTCAAACCCAATAGGGGACGTGTACAAGCACTTCTGAACATTATTTAAATATACTAATAATATTTGCTCATGTCCCCATGGGGTAGGGCTTGATGATAGGGGTTGGAAACGGTTATTGAGCAAGCATAGTAACACCGTCGTAACTTGTTCATTCTTGCTCGGAATGACTTGAAACTTGTTTTCTTTGAGTTGGGACTTGTCAACCTTCATTGCACAACATCTTAAGCTCACGTACTCATCTATCCTAGCTTCACCTTGCTCGATATTCATCCAAATGTAAGGATTGGACATAGAAACGACCCAAAATTGCTCCACATCCTACAAATACATTAAAACACACGAGTACTTCCAAAGAGGCAATTTGCTATTATACCCATTATAAATAGTTAATAATTACATGTAAATACGAGCTAATATGAGGGATAAGAGTATATAAATATTGGCATATCAAGTCTCAAGGTTAAGTTTATCTACAAAATATAGAAGACACAAAGGACATAGATACTCCGGTATCAAATAAGATGAGGCATGGTTTTATCAAGAATTGAAAACATACTTGTGATGATCTCGGGATGAGGGGCAGCTTCTGAACAACTCAAGACATAAATAGAAACCTTTGCCTTGGCATTGTTAGGTAGCTTACTATCCGGGCAATCGTTGAAACGATGACCGGTCTCCTTAAAACAAAATAGCACACCAAGGGTCGGTTATAGCAAGAAATGCCAGGGTGATACGACTTCTTAAAAAAGTTGTATAGGCGACCTTGGGCTTGAACATTCGTCAGAGCAATGTCTTGAGCATTGTTTTGACCCATAGCTTGAGAGGGAGCTTGGCTTCTTGGGATGAATTTCCCGTTGTTGGAAAAAGAGGGGGAAGAAGAAGGGAAAAATGGCCTCTTGCCATAGGAAGTAAGAAGTATACAAGAACCATTTAGCAAGCATAAGTCAGAGTGGAATCAACAGTGGATTCAGAGTGCAGCGGAAATATAAAAACGAGATAGACAAAACTCAAGGATGTTTTTTAAATTGGTTCCGTCACTACTCCACGACCTACGTCCAACGCTATTTTATTAAACATCTTTGAAGTAACCTCATACAACAAAAGACCCCGAATAATAAAACAACTCCCCAATCTACTCCGGTTGATATTTGCTTAAAGCTACTCCGCAATAAGACTTGTGCTCAAAGCTACTCCGCTACGAGACTTCCCAACTCTTTCGAGTTGCTATTTGCTCAAGGCTACTCCGCCAAAAGACTTCCCCAACTCTTTCGAGTTGTTATTTGCTCAAGGCTACTCCGCCAAGACACTTCCCCAACTCTTTCGAGTTGCTAGTTACTCAAGATAACTCTATCTTAAGACTTGTTCTACTCGTTTGTTACAAGACTTCTGTTTCTCAAAATTTTCACAAAATGAACGGTGGAGAAAACGATTAAGTACTAAGACGAGATCATTGAACACAATACATGCTTTGATGCAACGTACTAGCTGTTGATAAAAGACTTAGGAAAATTTGTTTTGAAAAAGATTCAAGATAGAAAAGTTAAACGGTTTTTGCAAACACTATTTACTCGATTAAAACTCAAAGTCTTCTTGTTTAAATGTTTGTTGTTGCACACTTGTTCAAATGAATTTAGCATGGTATTTATAATGTAATGAATAGTATACATTACACTAAAAATAACACACCACAATTAAGTACAAGTGTTTAAAAATAATAAACAATTGAATCTTGAACAACAAAACAATCGTTAGCTTACTACACTAACAAAACCGAAACTCCTTGTGCGAGAAAAGAGTTTCTTGCCCAAGGAATCTAGTTTACTAGTATGCATAATCTTGTTACTCACACATACACAAATATGGGATAAGTTTTTCACCAAGAAAGATCTAATTTGGTAGTGTTCATGGGAACCATAAACATTGCCAAATATAGAAAAAGTAAACAACCCATTTTTGGTAAGTGTCTTATTGCGCAAGCTACCTCTTGTGCAAGACACCAAAAGCTTTCGTCCATTTTATAAAAATCAAACCAGATTTTCAGAAGTGTAAGGCCCTGTTCTTTCTTACTTATTTTCAGCTCATTTCAGTTCATTTCAGCTCTATTCAGTTCAGCTCAGCTCAGTTCAGTTCAGTACAGCTCCATTTAGTTAAGTTCAGTTCAATTCAGTTCAATTCAACTATATTCAGTTCAGTTCAGCTCATGTTCAATTCAGCTCTACTAAATTAAGCTCACTTTAGTTCTACTCATCTTAAACATAAATGTTTTTGTTAATATTAAATATTATTGATATTATTTTTATTTTTATTTTTTTTATTATTAACCGCAACTTATATTAAGATCAACAACAAGTTTACAACTTTTTATTAAGATCAACATCAAATTAAGAAATATTCTATTAATAGCAATTATTATCAATATTATTAATATTATAATTATAATTACTATGATTATGATTATGATTATGATGATTATAATTATTATTATTTTATGAAAACGCAAATAGACATTTATTGACACGTGTATTTAGTGATTCATTTTATATCACAAAAGAGTGATATCTTGTTTGTCATTAAAAAAACAACAGTGAAGTGTTTCTCATAAAATGATACATAATAGACATTTATTGACAATTACATAGTTTCCTTACACAAATTGAGTATTTTGGAGGGAAACTTTTCAAGAATGCTTATTCTTTTAGTAGTATGGGGATTATCACTAATTATTATTGTTATTATAATAAATGTTATGACTATCAAAATCAAAAATATTAATATTAATACTACTATTACTATTTACAACTATTATTATTATTAAGACTAATGATATCAAATTTTAATATTTATCATTATCATTATCATTATCATTATCATTTTCATTTTCATTATCATTATCATTATCATTATTATTATAGCAACTATTATTACTATTATTATAATTATTATTATTGTTGTTGTTATTATATTTATTATTATAATTATTAGTATTTTTTTATTATAAGATGCGCGCAGCTTTCATTAAAATAAAATGTAAAGTTTACAAGAAGTTGGTGGGAAGCCGAGAGACAATCTGGGCCCTCACCCCCTTAGCTA
Source organism: Heliosperma pusillum (assembly GCA_022085475.1). Classification (NCBI taxonomy): domain Eukaryota; kingdom Viridiplantae; phylum Streptophyta; class Magnoliopsida; order Caryophyllales; family Caryophyllaceae; genus Heliosperma; species Heliosperma pusillum. The sequence continues at coordinate 38,688 of JAIUZE010053116.1, forward strand.
TAGAAAAATTAAGCCTAGTAAAGATATAAGCGGCCACCCGAGCCCCAATATCCTGAGATACCGAGAATTTCTGGATCCGCTTGAGCAAGTCAACAGCATCCGAGCCCAGCTCTCCAAGCGAAGAGAAAGAGAAGGGTAGGAAAGCATAGCCAACAGCCGCGCATAAATCTCCATACTTAGCACATTTGCGCTGAGCAGCATTAGCGACAACCCGTCCTAGCACAAAATCGGACATCCCAGTCTGAGTCAATGGGGAAGACCCTGTCAAATCAACACACACATCACGCCCTCTGTCCCATGAATAAAGTAGCAAATCCGCAGGACGAAGAGATCCGCCATGCCCGTCAACCAAACCGATATCAACCTCGTTGCCCGTAGAAATACCAGACCTATAACATATGTCAAATAAGGTGTCACGAACGAGGTTATGCTGATGCTTAACACCCACAGTACCAGTACAAGAAACAGTGTGGTCCCCATACACATCATCAGCAAAACCCCGAGAGCAAGCAGGACAAGGCCTAGATAGCGTGAATAACGGAACACCCAGTTGATACCCCAACACACTACGGTAAGTCCTCCGGTTCATCGTCTGACCCAACCCAGAGATAGGAACCGCACGCAGCCCATCAGAGGCGTGGGCACCTTGCGGAGACTTCCACAACGCAAGCTGACGCGGTGTCAAAGAGAAAACAGATTCTGAAGAAGCAGCAACCATCGCGAAATATATATATGTTCCAATTTCTTCATAAGTTTAGGGGCAGCGATTTCACTAGGATCACGTAAAAAATTAGAACCTGTAGCCTCCGAAAACACCCGCAAGGCATCGGCAAAAGTAGGACCCGCATCTACAATACCAGAAGGCCGTAGGAGCGTAGCCTGCAAAACTGCAGACTGCAAACGGGAAGCCACAAAAGCATAGTGTAAAACATCCCCCGCAGCATAAACACCGAGCCCACTCAACTGAAAAGGGAATGTGGCAAGGCGCCACTGCCAATCCCCAAACCAGGCCCAGACGCGGTAACTATACGTTCCAAGCTAGAACGAAGTGCTGCATCAATGCGAAGATGGACAGACCCAAAGACTTCAGGGGAGCAAGTACGAAGAGAAAAATAGAGCTTAGAAATACCAGTACAAGCACGGAGCAGAAGCAACTCGCATTGCGGGTCCTCGATCCTCGCGGCTAAATCCATATGCTAAATGGTCTTAGTCACTCTCTTCGCCACAAGCTCACTTCTAAAAATAGGACAAGTACTGACAGGTCCACCCAAAACAGAGACACCACGCAAGGGCCGGGCAATAGTAGGGGGGATAACACTGGGAAGCCGACTCCGAGGATCCTCGTTAGGCCAAAAGACCTCAGTCTTAACCACATTAAGATGGATACCAAAACGAGGCCCATCTACCATAATCAAATCCAAAATAGCCCCCACCTCCAAAGTGTCCCCAACAATGGTGCCGTCATCTAAATACCAGGCCTGCATAGTAAGATCAAAAGAGTCCCGGATTTTGCACACTAAGGGATACAAAACCAAAGCGAAAAGCAAAGGGCCTAACGGATCACCCTGTTGAACACCCTGACAAGACCACAAGCAATGCTCCCCATAATAAAGACGGGCAGTGCTAGAGTAACAAAACTCCACCCAATGGGAAAGAACCGGACAACGACGGCAGACTTCCTGTAGCATACTCACACAATCAACAAGGTTGAAAGCATTCTGGAAATCAACTAGCAACATAGACAGTCCCACATCGCCACCACGGGCCTCAACGAGCCTATTCAAGGCATGCAAGATAGCCTCTCCTCCACCGGACACCCCGACCCCAAACTGAAGGCCATCAAAATAAGAAGATAAAGAAGGACCAACCAGACAAGCACCAACCTTAGACATAAGACGTCTCCAGACAGTGCCAACAACAATAGGACGAACACCCCCGCCCGGTTTAACAAGGGGCGTGAGCGGAGCGCTGGAAATGTACTCCCCAAGGGCAACAGGGCACCAGCCCTCCCAAAAAAGGTTAACCACCCTAGTAACAGAAGCCACCAAATCATCAGAGACAGCCACAGCAACACCACTCAAACAGTCCATAAGGTGTTGGGCACGAAGCCCATCTCTCCCGCACGAAGTGCCACGCGGGAAAGAACGAATCATATCCAAAACTACCGCCGAAGAGGCAACGATAGAATGATAATCCACCGGCAATGGAGGCAATGAAGAAGATGGGACGACAGGGTGCTTCTCTCGCAAAGCACCAAGAGTGGCCTCAAAGTATGGGGCGACGCCAGAAGAAGAAAGCACCCTTACAGCAGCAGTATAGTAACCATCCCAAATCTTCCGCCGACATTGGCGGAGGTTAAGCTTACTCAAATCCAGATCATCCTCCACATGGAACGAAGGAGGAGCCTCAGCCAAACACTCCTGCAAAAGCTGCAAACACCCGCCAGGCACCCCCCAAGTGAGAATAGCCCTGGTAATAGTCTCCTCCTGACGCTGTCGCCTAACAGCAGTCCTGCACTCAAGATTACTCCTAGGAGCGAAGGTCTTAAGTAGACAAAGAGGCAACACAAGCATACGAACCCAGCAAGAGAGGTCACCAGAAGAGTCAGCCACATCATCCAAAACCCCCTTAAAAACCCGAGCAAACCCTAGACGACACTTAGGAGGAATAGATTTCACGGTGCGAAGGCCCAAAGAAAATAAACGATCAAGCAAAGATACAGACCACTGAACAAGCGTAACCCCATCATCAGATGAAAGGACCGAGGGAGGCGGAGCCTGAGGTCTAGAGATACCATGAATAATAAAGCTAACGATGCCATCACCACAATCCGGAGGCGCAACAATATCACCCCGACTATGCCGACACCTAGAGCGAAAAGTATGGGATTTAAAACACTCCCCACACAACCAAAGCCCCATCCGCTTCAAAGTAATCTCGGCATTAGAGAAAACGGTCAGAATATCAGTAAGACTTTGACGCGTCAGACCCATAGCATCACCAAGACAATGTCGGTCCTGAAAATGCTTTTGCCAGGCGGCCTTAGTAAGGCCCCTACCACGACCATCCAGACACTCATGAAGACTCGAAAAAGGACAACGAAATCGGACTAAAATAGGCATGGTACGAAACAAGCAAGAACAAGAGAACCACTAATGCACATGCAAGGGCACGTGCATGGAAAGGAAAAGCCCAAAAAACCAAAACAAAACCCTAATGATAAAAGAAAAACAATCAAACGGTCGCACGACCAAGAGCCGAGCAACGACGGCTAACCTGCAACAACCACAAAGGCTGACACACGGCGGCTACCCACTCCATCAATGGCGAAGCTGGCCGTTGCACCAACGGCGAAGCAAGCCGCGACACCGCACCCGAAACCCGAAAAGCACGGTCAAAAGGAAATCACCCACCAACACACGACGCACACCGGCAACGTGAGGTCTGATTGGTGTGCGCGTAGCGGTGGCAACCCTCTTACCGGCGATGTCCAACACCACCAGCAACAGGCGTGCAACTCCTCCACACAGACGCCTACCTGTAAGCAGCCAGGCACGACGCAAACCAAAGCGAGACCGCGTGATGCCAGCGACGTAGTGCAGGCTATTTCGTGCCGGTGGCAAGCTCAGTGGTGGCCGGCGGCGGGCGGTTGCAAAATCCCTCACTCACTTAAAATCTCCCGACAATCGCCTACCCTCCGCTCCTCTCAATTTTCAAAAATATTATTATTATTATTATTATTATTATTATTATTATTATTATAAGATGCGCGCAGCTTTCATTAAAATAAAATAAAATTTAAAGTTTACAAGAAGTTGGCGGGGAGCCGAGAGACAATCTGGGCCCCCACCCCCTTAGCTATAGAGAAACTAAGCCTAGTAAAGATATAAGCGGCCACCCGAGCCCCAGCATCCTGAGATACCGAGAATTTCTGGATCCGCTTAAGCAAGTCAACAGCATCCGAGCCCAGCTCCCCAAGCGAAGAGAAAGAGAAGGGTAGGAAACCATAGCCAGCAGTTGCGCATAAATCCCTATACTTAGTACATTTGCGCTGAGCAGCATCAGCAACAACCCGTCCCGGCACAAAATCAGACATCCCAGTCTGAGTCAAGGGGGAAGACCCTGTCAAATCAACACACACATCACGCCCTCTGTCCCACGAATAAAGTAGCAAATCCGCAGGTCGAAGAGATCCGCCATGCCCGTCAACCAAACCGATATCAACCTCCTTGCCCGAAGAAATACCAGACCTATAGCATATGTCGAATAAGGTGTCACGAACGAGGTTATGCCGATGCTTAACCCCCACAGTACCAGTACAAGAAACAGCGTGGTCCCCATACACATCATCAGCAAAAACCCGAGAGCAAGCAGGACAAGGCCTAGATACCGTGAATAACGGGACACCAAGGCGATCCCCCAGCACACTACGGTAAGTCCTCCGGTTCATAGTCTGACCCAACCCAGAGATAGGAACCGCGCGCAACCAATCAGAGGCGTGGGCACCCTGCTGAGACTTCCATAACGCAAGCTGACGCGGTGTCAAAGAGAATACAGATTCCGCAGTAGCAGCAATCCTCGCAAAATATATATCTGCCAGTTTCTTCATAAGTTTAGGGGCAGCGATTTCACTAGGATCACGTAAAAAGGAAGAACCTGTAGTCTCAGAGAACACCCGCAAGGCATCGTCGAAAGTAGGACCAGAATCCACAATACCTGAATACCGAAGTAGCTTAGCCTGCAAATCAGCAGACTGCAAACGGGACGCTAGAAAAGCATAATGAAAAACATCCCCGGCAGCATAAACACCGAGCCCACCCAGATGAAAAGGGAAAGTGGCAAGGCGCCACTGCCAATCCCCAAAACCAGGCCCAGACGCGGTGACAATACGTTCCAAGCTAGAACGAAGTGCTGCATCAAAACGAAGATGGACAGACCCAAAGATCCCCGGGGAACATGTACGGAGGGTAAAGTAGAGCTTAGATATACCCGTACAAGCTCTAAGCAGAAGCAACTCACATTGCGGGTCCTCAATCCTAGCAACTAAATCCATCAGCTCGATGGTCTTAGTCACTCTCTTCGCCACAAGCTCACTACCAAAACTAGAGCAAGTACTGACAGGCCCACCCAGAACAGAAACACCACGCAAAGGCCGAGCAATGGAAGGAGGGAAAACACCAGGGAGTCGACTCCGGGGATCCTCAGTAGGCCAAAAAACCTCAGTCTTAGCGACATTAAGATGGAGACCAAACTGAGGACCATCAGCCATAATCAAATCCAAAACCTTTCCCACCTCCAAAGTATCCCCAACAATGGTGCCATCATCCAAGTACCAAGCTTGCAAACTCAAATCAAAAGAATCCCGTATCTTGCACACCAAGGGATGCAAAACCAAAGCGAAAAGCAAGGGTCCCAAAGGATCACCCTGCTGGACTCCCTGACAAGACCACAAAGAATGTTCCCCATAATAGAGACGGGCAGGACTAGAGTAACAAACCTCCACCCAACGGGAAAGAATCGGGCAGCGACGGCGAACTTCCAAAAGCATGGTTACACGATCAACAAGGTTGAAAGCATTCTGGAAGTCAACCAGCAACATAGAAAGCCCCACATCGCCACCACGAGCCTCAATGAACCGATTCAAGGCATGTAAGACAGCCTCTCCTCCACCGGACACCCCAACCCCAAACTGAAGACCAGCAAAATAAGAACACAAAGATGGACCAACCAAACAAGCACCTACCTTAGAAACAAGACGTCTCCAGACGGTGCCAACAGCAATAGGACGAACACCACCACCAGGTTTAACAAGTGGCGTGAGTGGAGCGCTGACAATGTACTCACCGAGAGCTGGTGGACATCTGCCCTCAAGAAAAAGATTGACCACTCTAGTAATAGAAGCGATCAGATCATCCGAGATAGCTACAGCCGCGCCACTCAAGCAATCCATGAGGTGTTGGGCACGAAACCCATCCCTCCCACAAGAAGTGCCACGTGGAAAACTACGAATCATATCCACAACCACAGCCGAAGAGGCAATAAGAGAATGATGGTCCACAGGCAAAGGAGGCAAGGAAGGTGATGGGGCGGCCGGGTGCTTCTCTCCCAAAGCACCAAGAGTGACATCAGAATAGGGGGCTACGCCAGAGGAAGAAAGCACCCTAACAGCAGCAGTATAGTGGCCATCACAAATCTTCCGCCGACATTGGCGGAGGTTAAGCTCACTCAAATCTAGGTCCTCCTCCACATGAAACGAAGGAGGAACCTCAGCCAAACACTCCCGCAAAAGCTGCAAACCCCCTCCAGGTACCCCCTCCACATTATTATTATTATTATTATTATTATTATTATTATTATTATTATTATTATTATTATTATTATTATTATTATTATTATTATTATTGTTATTTCAGTTCAGTTCAGCTCTAATAAGCTTATTTCAGTTCAGCTTCATTCAGTTCAGTTCAATTCAGCTCTATTCAGATTAGTAGTTCAGTTCAGCTTCATTTAGTTCAGTTAAGCTCAGTTCAATTCAGTTCAGTTCTATTAAGTCAGTTCAGTTCAGTTCAGTTCTAAAAAGTCAAAAAGAACAGGGCCTAAAATGTTGATCAAAAGTTTGGACATAAATTTTCAAGAGTTTGAACATTTTCGAAAAATTTCAGAGCCAAAAAACACAGTGGGATCCACTATTACTTTTGAAGCACTTAGCATATACCAATTTATATGATTTCATTATACAACACTATGACTCTAACAATGATGATCTTCATCTCTTGATCTTTTTGTGCAACCTTGAACGATTAGTAGAGCTTCCATAGCTATAAGATTAAAACATAAGAGGCACACATTATATTAACAGTAAGATTAATTTGTCTTAAGGCATCATCAACCAATCTAAACTAGAAATGGTCTTAACAATTTACCCCTTTGATGATGGCAAGACAAATAAAATTGAATGTGTTCTTCCCCCTAAATCTATGGTCAAGGTTCACAAGTCTAAATATATCCCAAGTCAAAACATAATCAAGATAAGATGCAAACATGGTCAAGGTACTTTGGTCAAGTCGATACTAACCTAAGTAGAATTTCAAATCGCTAAGCTAACATAATTACGGTGAATGCAAGCCTAAGAGTTATTGGATCACACATGCACACAATTTTAACAACTTCCCCACTGTTGACATCATCAAGTGGAAGGATTAGTAAGTCTAAGCAAAGCAATTAGAGTCATACGAAACAAATTGTTCAACAATTAACAACACAACCAAGTTTGAGAAAAATATCATAAACATAAAAGCCAAGGACCAAAAAGGATTAGGGCTTGGCATAGGATAGGGTCGGAAAAATGTAGGTAGGCATAGGTAGGTAGGAAAAATATCGGAGCTAGGGATCGTCCTCTTCTCCATCCTCGGACACACCATTTTCAACAAGACCATCAACCATAGCAATCAACTATTCATTTTGATTCTTCACCTCGGCCAACTCCACACGCATACCCGCAACTGCGCTAGTCAGTGAGTGAAGGAGACTAAGAATCTCCTTAAGATCATTTTTAACCGGGGCAAGTTAAATAGGTGGAATGAAAGTGGATGAGAACAGACTAGCCTTAGCGGGCCACCTTCGATAAAGTTTGCCATTCCTAATTTGCAAAACATACGAGACAACATATCCGCATTCATCGTATCACAAAGATTATCAACCCCAAAGCTTTTCGAATCAACAATACCCTTTTCCTCATATATTTGTACAACCACATTCCATAAGCTAACACGGTGGTACTATCAATTTTCCGCTTTTCAACCATCTTGGCAATTTGATCAATATGAAAGAACATTAAAGCGGGTGATTCCAACATCATGTCCAAAAACGAATACTTCCCACGGCTCCCACTACACGGTATGAAGGTTCGGTAAATCAAATTGAAAAAGAACCTATGATGTATCTTTAAATTACGAGCCGAAATGGTGGTGGAGGACGTAGCGTTGGGACTCTAGAATTTTGTCACGGTTAATGAAGTTATACAATCAATTGTTAGCCACCCACCCTTAGGAAACGTAGACAAACCGGTTGTAGGGACATTAAGAATTTGACCCACCTCCTCAAGAGTAAGACAAAGCGGTTTACTGTTTATCACGGCGGTAAGAGAATTTGAGGGAAAGTCGACTCTCACCATGGTATAGAATTGCACCACCTCAGCTATGTAGACTCTACCATAATATTCAAGACGGTTTTCCCACTTTTGAGCAAATATAGCTTCTTTAAAGAATTTAAAAGCGGGTGAAGAGTCATACCATGCAATGTCATATCGTCTACCGGATTGAAAACTACCCCGAATCACAAACTTGCAACAATCGAAAATAACCTTGGGAAAGCGGAGGTCTCGCAGAATATCGAGTGCCTTGGTCTTGTTTTCGTCCAAGGGTTGCTCAATAGCCATTAAAGCACCGATCAATTCATCGACTTCATCGGATCTTTCAACTTCCTCAATTTTTCGCTTGTTCCCTTTGGCACGGGTTAGGATCCTTCGGGTTTTGGGTTTCGATTTTGGCAAGGATTTGCTCACTTTATAATCTTTGAACAAATCAACATCATCAAAGATAGCATTCAAATCTTCTTTTGTGATTCGAACATCGTCATCACTCTCAACGACTTTGCCTTTTCCCTTCCTTGTTCGGTTCACAACTAACCTTCTTATCACTTCTTCATCACTCAACTCTCCTTTTTCTTTTTCGCTCATTGATTTTTCACACATCTCACTTCACTCTTCTCTTTTTGTTTCTCTTCTTCCTTCTCCATTTCTTTTTCTGTTTCACTCTCTTTTTCTTTTTCAAACTCATGTTCCTCTCTCTCAGTTTCCATGTCATCTTCAACCTCTTTATTACCAACATCACCATCAAATATTTCAATGGAAATAGGATTCCCATCATCATCAACTTCACTAACATCCCTTGAACCACCAACATCATTCACAACTTTGGTTGCATGTGGTTCATTCAAATCGATTTTCCGAGTAGCACGGGTAGAAAACCTTTTAGCCTCGGTGGCTGTTTTGGGACGTTTTGAAACGGTTTTCTTTCTTGTCATTGGAAACGATTTGGGTGTTACAACTTTTGGTT
>JAIUZE010053181.1:504-25381 GCA_022085475.1 Heliosperma pusillum
TTGTAAAATGGAAAGTTGTTGGTGAGTAATGAAAAGAAAGAAAATATCAAGGCTTAAGAGGGGAAAAAAGAGACGTGTGAAATGGAGAGGAATCGGGTCTGTTTTTACGCGATTTGCGGAGTTTAAGTTGACAGACCGATAAAGTTACAAATATCTTAGATATTTTTATTAGTTTAATCAGATTAATTAAAAGATCTAATATGAGTGGAAAAAAGCCCCCTGATCATGGGGGCGTATTACTCATGTAAAAAGTCGGTGGGTTTTTCGGACTTAAGTTATCCCTTGGGAGGGGGGCATTAGTTTTATTTAAATGAAGTTTGGGGTTAAATCATAAAAGTTATTCTTTAATTCCGAATAAATTCAAAATAATTATATTAAATTATCATAAATTCAAATAAATCTTAATAAAAATAAATTAAATTTATTATTTTTCAAAATAAAATTTCGGTCTTTAAAATTTCGAGGTGAGTCGGAAAAGTCAACGAAAGTCAAAGTCGACTTAAAAGTCAAGAAAAGTCAAAGATGACTTAAAAGTCAAGAAAAGTTTATGACGACTTAAAAGTCAAGAAAAGTCAATGACGACTTTAAAAAGTCAAGAAAAGTCAAAGACGACTTAAAAGTCAAGAAAAGGCAAAGATGACTAAAAACGGGATTGTCATGAAATCTCTCAGAAATTCCAAATACGAACTCGGAATTTCAAAATACGACTCGAAACAAAAAATTCTATTTTAAAAACTTAAGTCTGCTGAAAAGTGTTAGTAAATATTTTTACTAGAAAAATTAGGTACTTTTCGGGTTGTTACACCTTTGCTTCCGCTGCGGGATCAATTATATACGATGTGATGTATACTCAATCCGACATTTCGCATGCTTTGAGCATGACAAGTCGTTTGCAATCAAATCCAAGTGAGAGTCACTTGATAGCCATAAAGAACATTCTTAAGTACTTGCGAAGGACTAAAGATATGTTCCATATGTTTGGAGTTTATAGTGAGTTGTGTGTAAGAGTTTACACAGACTTCAGTTTCCAAATTGATCAAAGTGATTTGAAATCACGAACTGGCTGTGTTTTATAGAAGATTTATCTGTTGGAAGAGTTCCAAGCAGAAAAGACTATTGGAAAGGTTCCAAGTAGGAGTGACATTTTTAAATATAAATGTCATGTATCCGCTGGAAATGTTCCAGGCAAGTTTATCATTGCGGATTTCACAACGGAAATAGAGTACATTGCATCATATGATGCTGCATATGAAAGTAGCTTGGATTCGACAGTATTGGAGGGACTAGAAGTAGTTCCTATAGCTGTATATCCTAACCCATTATACTGGTAAAACAGTGGGAGCTACCTTTAGGCCAAGAGTCTTAAGTCTAGATTCAAACCTAGACACGTACTCAGAAAGTTTTATGTAATATGAGATTACGTAGACAAAGAGAAATAGCAATCAGAACGATGGAAAGATGCAAGTATTGTTAATCCATTAGCCATGCTTTTTGCAGGCTGAACATGATAGTCATGTCATTTCAATGGGGATTGAAATATGTACCTGAATTGCTAAAGATTATAAGATATGAAATTATTGATAGCGTATCAATTTTTCCAAATATTTGATAATCGCCTTCATTGTTAGAGTTTCATTAAAAACTCCTTTATTTAGTTTGACTAAATTTTAATACTTTGTTTATCCGAATTGGTTGAAAGAAAGGTTGAACCCAATTCAAGTGAACAGGACAACTTTGTATTATTCCCTATCACTCAATGAGGTAACGTCTTCGATAATGAATAATTAAGTCGATCGATGGTTGGTTCAGCACCGATGGGGCATGAGATGACTGGTCGGTTTACATAGACAAGACTTTTGTACCACTCTGTCGGACAGTGACATTGTAGAGACCCTTAAATCAATTATTTGATGCCTTGTCGTGGCAGGGTCTTCTATCTTATTCCTATAAGTCGATTCTTTTGACTGGCGACCGTCTATCTGAGTCGGTGCAGTTTCCGATTGGTTTTGGTTGATGTTCTAGGTTGTGCCGTAAAAGGAGGCCGATGGACTTCTTCTGGATCATGGTGATCTGCATCATACAGAGTAGATGGATCAACAGGAGTTGTCCACCCACGTTGGGTAAAAACATCTTTAGGCCACTCGAGGAGTAGTTACTGTAAATGCGTGGCCACGCTCGGAAAGAGATCTATGGTAGATTTTTCGGTCAGACAGTTACTATCCCTATCGAGAAAACCACTCTAAATATTGTCAATCGCAAGTGCGACCTGGAAGACACCTTGCGTTGAGTGGGAGATGTGATAAAGAGACAAGAGAATCGGTGACGCACACTTGTGTCAGACAAGTGGGAGATTGTTGGAGTAGGTGTCCTCCACAATAGTGCGCCACATAATAAATCTTATTATGGAATATAATTGTGATAATTATTGACTATATATATGATTAGTCAGTTGATTAACGTAAATCAATAACGGTTGGCTAACTAGAGTTTGACGTTATTGTCGTTTGACGGCGGTGATCAACTGATCCCTTTCGGTCACACCTAAAGGATGAAATCCAAATAGTACTAAGTATTTGTATACGATAACTGTTAATTAGTAACTACATATATTCGATATTAACGAGAGTTAATTGTTAGAAATTGAGTTAAGAACTCAAATTCAATTAAGTTTATTTTTCAATCATGCGATAATTGACTAATAAATTTATATCTTATTTTAATACGATTAAATAAGATTTAACTTAGTAATTAATCGTTAAATTACTAAATTAGTTGAGGTTTTTAGATAGAGGTAATTAGTTAATTATATTTACAAGGAGTTGTAAAATAAATTAACTAAGCATTGTGGGACCCATTATATATTGATATAATGGTAAAATATTACTTAAAATATTAAGTACATATTATTTATTTAATTGAGTCATATAATTGTTATATGATCGAATTAACACTTAATCATACAAGATAATTAACCATATGATCAATAAGTATTTGTGAGACAAATATCAAAAATCAAAATGGATCAAACTAGGCCAATATGGCCGGTTACATTGTAGTTACAAAGTGATGATTGTTGTTCTTGTTTTTACTCTTTAGTTACTTATTGAAAGTGACATAACAAGTAGAATATAATCATCACATATACTACAACACTCCACTCAAATGCATGTGATCAAATTGAACAAAATAAGATTCCTTTTGGACTAATATGGACCAGCTAAAATGGCCTTATAATGTGCAAATGTTGTTCATTTTTCACCACTTCATTTTGTGCAATTGTTATACTTCTTTCTAAAATTCTTCCTCTCACTAAAAACTCTCAAATACTAATATTTACTAAGTATTACTAGTGTAGTAATATAGTCATAATATTAGTAGTATAATATCTAACTTATTATCTAGTTAATAATAAGGGTAGATTATTTGGGTTTATCTTGGTGCAACTTAGAGGTGATCTTCTACTTTGGAGATTGTTTGTGTTCATCCATATTTGTAGCTCAAGAACAACAAGAAGGAGTTCTTGTTGTGCCCTTATATTTTCCATATCAATGTGAGGAAATTTCTTCTCTTATATAAATGTCTTTATATTTGCATGCATGTAACATAGATCATTATAAACTAAATTAATAAGTAATTTAGTAAATAATTAGAGGAGTCTAATTAAGGTCTATGGACTTTCAAAACTTTGATTTAAGGCCTTAATCAATTGTTTATACTTGTCAATTTCCGTCTCAAGGGCGAGAGTCGAGATGAAAATTAAAGGACTGGCAAGAATAGTTTAATGACCTAGCAAGGCTGAAAAGACGTTAGGACCCGTTAAAACATCGGTATGAATTCGAAAGGAATATACCATTTAAAGACTTGGACAACTATGATTTTTCTAAACCCGTAATCAACTATGCTTTTAAATTGATTAGCATGTGAACCCCGATCCCTAGATCCGTTTCTTTATTGTATTGTTATCATTTTTATTATAGCATTTATTAATTAGTGACAAACATTTACCAATCGTACAAGATAGAGTTCTAACCATAACTATTCACAAGTATCTCCCGTCTCCCCGAGATCGACCCCTTACTTCCCTAATTACATTAATTTTTTGTTAGTCTAGTTTGGGTTATTTATCTTTGATTAGGGTATGCGACAACCCTGTCAGTTGCTTTGATTGTGATGGTTGTAAATAATGTTTATGGAGTTTGGCGATTTAGGATGGTAGTTAAAGTGTAATTGAGGTAAATTACATTCTCTTGAGGACTTTTTTTTATTTGTAGAGTTAGTGATGTCGAATTCTTGTAGATATTCTTGCCGAATTCATCATGATCTTCCTATCCCTAAGAGTTCGATTTGTTTCGTTTTTGCGTGTTTTGTATATATTTTGTTATCCTGATTTGTGTGTGAGATGGTCGAGTCGCTCTATGTACGTGTAATGTCTTGTTATTTTGATTTTATCTTTGAGAAAACCTTCAAATTTCCATATTGTATTTCTAATTTAACTTTTCAAAGAAGTCTAAAGATGGATTGTGTAACCTCTTTTTGGAGAAAATGGATTTCTTTTGCTTTTATATTTGGATTTTGCGTTTGGTTGGATGTTTGGACTTATTATTGGAGACGTCTGGTGACTAGTCCTGCACTTCCTAACGTTTGTTTTGAATTTTGATTTGACTATTTAGACATTGATTTGATCTGGATAAATAGAGTTCTCATTCGCGACGGGCACTCTTGAGATCCGTAAATAAAGTTTCGCACTTACGAAAAATTTCCTTAAACCATTTTCGAGATGAACCTCGTTTCATAAATGTTTCCCTTATAAAAGTTTTCGTATTAATTTTGAAAATCGATTCTTGTCCTTGATACTTTTGTTTTCTACTCTCAAGTTTCGAGGACGAAACTTTTTAAAAGGTGGGGTGATTGTAACACCCACAAATGTACCCTATTTGTAATTTAAAAATATTATACGGATACTTTTCAGCGTAACTTTAGTTTTAGTCTAGAACTTAATTTTCCTTGTCTAATTTAGCAAATCCGAGTTTGTATACGGACTCAACTCGAAATTCCGTGTGAGTTACGCCTTAAGGCGCTTTTGGGCTTTTTCCCCCATATTTCTCCACTCACTCACCCTTATAACCTAACTCCCTCATTCTTTTTCCACTTACTCTTCTTCCACATACAAACCACCAAAACCCTAACTCCATTAATGGATCAACTCAAATTCATCACTACTCATCCTTTACTCACTCAAATCCTCTACTCTTCGTCTTAATCTTCCGCTCTCATCGTCCTCTACCTTATGTGGTAATAAAATTACCGTCTTTCTCATTTTCAATTTTTCCGTCTTTCTCAAAAGTGAATTATATTCATCTTTTGTCGTCTGTGTATAGGTGGAGATCTTTAAGACCCCGATAAGGATTACTATCTAGTGGACGAAGGCTTAGAAATCGATTGAAGACGCGTAAATGTAACGGTGAAGGGTTACTCGATATCATTACGTGTTTTAATGTGCTTTTGATGTTAGTAAACGTATTTAGGATAGGATTGGTATTCATAGAATTTGTGTTTGTTGATGATGGTTGTTGTTTGTTGATAATTGTTGATGATTATTGATAGATTATAGTAGTTATTGATGATTGTTGAAAATGAATGTTGATTATGTTGTTCTCGGGTGTAGTGTTGTTCCCAGCCGGGTACCCGGCCGCCAGTCCCCCTGACCGGCTGGGAACTCACTGTATTTTTGATTGATTTTTGTTTGTTGAAGATGTCCCAGCCTGGTACCCGGCCGCCGGTCCCCCTGACCGGCTAAGACTCACTGCACTGACTCCTTTTCATAAAATGATCATATCTCCTTTGTTACTTGCTTGTTTTAGGCTTGTGACCTACCATTGAAACTGTAAGAGGATAAGCTATCACCTCCACTTGGAATTTCTGCATTTGAATGTCTAGAACTCTAGTTTTGACCGTTTGAAGTGGACCCTTGTTTTAGTTTGTTTCCAAACATGTTGTTTCGAGAGGGGATTTATGTTTCTTATTTATTATGCTTTATAAACTTGTTCTAATACTTATGTATCATGTATTGATTCATTTTTATCATAGTTAAATTCATATAATTCCCTATTCTCATGTTTTGTGACGGTTTTTCATATATCCCACTTTGAGTCGGTTTTACACATGTTACGGTTTGAGCACTAATTGTTAAGTGCTTTGTACGCTCATTCCCCGGCTACCTCTTCGTTCGTAAGGCTGAAATGTAGGAACGAGGAGTGTATCCTTACTGCTTAATTGCATGTGTTAAAGGGCATATGATGACGTTGTTGGGAGGCGAACGCTATGCGTTGATCGACCCGGCTGTCAAATGTTGTATACTTGCGAGGTGGTGTCATTGCATGTAGCGTACCGCTTGTTATGATGCTTGTGCTCTTTTCCGGCTCTTTCGTGAAGGTTGACCGAATTTGGGGTACTCGGCTTCTATGTATGACCGAGTCTTGGATGCGAAATGTTTATCGCATGTCGAATCGAAAAATGTGATTCCGAGAGTCTGGCCAGGTTTAGACTAGGACTGGATATTTATATCGTCGTTCTACCAGGAGGAAATTAGTCTACATATACGGAATGTTTGAATCGTGTATGCGTTCAGGGAAATGTTTATCCCGTGGATGCGATTTTAATCATACTTGTCATGTACACGGTGCTAGTGCGTGTCATTTACCGTGAGAGATGTTGTCAACGTATTCGTACGTTTGGATGGATGATTATATAATTGATTATTTGTGATTGTTGGATGACTTGGCGTGGTTTATATGTCGAGTCTCAATCTTATCAAGTATATGCCGCTAACGGTGAGATGCAAGCCCTAGTGAGTATATAGTTGCCTAAGAGTGTCTTCCCCGAGTCTATTTCTAATCTGATGCGTACAGTTCATATGTCGAGTTCTATCTTATCAAGCTTATGCTGCGAACGGTGAGATGCAAGCCCTAGTGAGTGTATGGATGCTTAAGAGTGTCTTCCCTGAGTCTATCTATAATATGATGGTTACGGTTTTGTACGTCATGTATCGATATCCTTATATATTGAATTGCCTATTTATCCTTCTCGTATTTCACATGTATATTTATATATGCATGCTTCTACTTTCGTATTTCCGTTTAAGTATGTTATTTGTGATATGGCTGGGAGAACCCGGAGTTACTCCCCACTGACTGTGGCATTCATGTTTTTCATGGATGAACAGGTTGCTTGCTTGGATGGATTTTGCTTGTTGTATTTTGGGTTCGGGTGTGAGCTAGCGGGCGTTGGTCTTGACGAATCACCCCTAGACGTTTATTAGCTAGTTGCTAATCAACTTTGTTATTTGATAACATTTTGAGAGACTACGTCTCTTGTAGTATATTCTATTTCAGTTTGTATTTATTTGACATTCCTCGTATTTTTATCTTAGCATGTAAAAAGTTTTAAAAAACACCGTATCTTCCGCTATATAAATCACATGCTTGTTACGTTTTATTTCCTCATTCGCGAGGGTTGTCACAGTCGAGCAAAGCGGAGCGTTAATGGTGAAATGAGATTCATAGGGCTGAGTGTTTAGGAAAAGCGCGTGTTTTTATTTGATTGTTGGGTCTACATGCCTTGGTTCGTACAATTCGCACCGTAATTCAGTTCGCACAGGATCTTGACCCTATATATATATAGATATATATATATATATATATATATATAATAATATAATATATATCTCGCTATTATATTATATATATATATATATATATATATATATATTGAGGTGGGATCCGGTGAGTCCAGCTAAATATTTGTGTTCGTGAGTCCTAATATGAGCCATCTGATCTAAAAAAAAAAAGCGCTGAGATTGAGCCACATAGGTGCCAAACTGAACCAAACAAAACTCTCCCGGCCTCTCACAATTTCATCTTTATTTCTCTCTCTAAAAATCAAACCCAAAATAACCCTAAAAATAACAAAACTCACTGAACCTCACAGATCTAACAAAATCCCACTAAAATCAAATAATTTCAAATGGATTTCAACTGCACTTCAACTTTCATCATTAATTTATTTAATAAATTGAATAATTTCACTAGATTTGTCTCCAAATTCGTACAGGTACAATCGTTTCTCAATTTTCAAATTTCTGCGATTTTAGTATAACTTTTGTGGTATTAAATTTGATATGCATGTTGATTTTGTTCGAAATTTGTATATTATTGCTTTAATTTTCTAAATATCTTAGTTATACATGATTTTAAATGTTAGTTGGTGATTAAATCGACATATTGAAATAATTAGTATCATCGATTGTAGTTGTCCTCGTTTATTAGATGTTTTATTTGTTTGATATTGAAAATTAAGGTTTCATATTGTTTAATTTGAAAATAAGGATTTCTGAACTAGTGTTTACTAACTGAGTAATGTAGATCTACATGTAGTTATTAAGCACATTCAATAATTTTTTCTACTGTGATTGTCTTTTTACTATGATATTGTTTCTTAATCACAAAATTGGAAGAATAAATAATATTCTTTGTTAATGGGGTTGATATTGTGCTATATTACTTGTTAATAGTTGTAATATTGGTGATATTCTTTGTTAATTCGATCAATACAACTAAATAATATTACTAGATTTCTCTCAAATCTCACACAACTACATTAATCTTTCACTATTAATGTTTTTCAGATTAGGCTCTTGTACCAGGGAACTACTGAAATTGTTCTCTCGATGGGGATCTCTAGTTGCTGTCAAGAAGTATAAAAATATCGAACTTAATGCGATGCCTATGAAATTGAGATTGTTGGCACCAATGTGAGGAATGGATAAGTAATTTCAGCAGTATTTAATGTTTTTATTTATAGAATAACTGGTTATGGACAAGACAATTATGATGATGATGATGATGATGGACAAGAGGTCAAGACACAATAAAGACGATACAAAAGTAGTTGCAAGTGCTAGAGGTAGGGGTAGGGGTAGGGGTATGGGTAGGAGCAGGGGTAGAGGTAGAGGTAGAGGTAGTTGATGCGAAACTGTGTAATATTGTTAATGACACAACGTGATATTGTTAATCCAATTATGTGATACTGTTAAGAACATTATGTGATATTGTCTACTATAACGCCTGATATTGTTTTCAATATCTTGTGATACTTATAAAGATATATACATTGATTATTTTAATCATAAAACATAATAAAGAAAATGGCAAATCATGATACAACTATGATATGGTTATTGACTTCCTCTACAAAAAATTTTAACAAAATGTATTCTTATCAAAATTATAAAAGAAACATGGTTTCTAGCTTCAGGATGTGATATTGTTGTTGATAAAGTGTGATATTCTTTTCAACACTATGTGATATTTTTATATACTGGTTGTGATATTGTTTCATAACATCACAAAGGGAGAGGCATTTAAAGTATTTGTAAAATTAACAGTGATATTGTTTTGTATAAGGTGTGATATAGTTTATCAAAACGTGTGATATTGTTTATAACAACGTGTGATATTATTTCTCAGTATCAAAAAACTAAAATACAAGCCAATCCGACTGAGTTTTTTTATATTGATAAGCAAAAATAATAATAAAAAAAAGAATACAAAAATGAGACAACTTAAGATAAATCTAAGAAGACAGAGTGTTTCTTTAAAAGAGAAATGACTAAAAAAGATGATTTGCTAATTTGATGTAGTGTTGACTTCTTGAGCATGTAAACAAACACTTAAGAACCCTCTACAAGCGAAGAGATCTGCAAAAAGGAAAAAAAACATATGAGTAAACATGTTTATAATACCATTATGAAAAAGTTTTTGATACAATTGAGAACAATATGTGATACTATTAAGAGGAACATGTCATACGAATTCAAATTAATTATTTACACAATCGTGTATTACATTATATTCCAGTTTATGATACTATTATGAAATAGTTCGTGATACTATTATAAATAAATGTGATACTATTAAGGATATCGTGCGTTACTAGTTTAGAAAAATTAGGTCAACAAGAAAAGGTGTTTAGAAAACCTGAGTAACACACAAAAAAAGAAAAAAGAGCAAAAACATGATAAATATGTTATGCTGCTCACAATAAAGTGTGATGCTATTTTACAATAATTTACAACAATAGAAAAATAGAAAAGAATACATTACAACAATAGATATTGTTAAGCTTAACAAAGCAAAGAAAAATAAACATAGAAGAATACATTACAACAAATGATTAAAAATAGAGAAATAAGTAAAACAAAAATAACAATAATAGGATGATGAAAAAAAAAAGAAAAAAAAAAGACGAGATGATTTGAAGATAGAACTTCAAAAGATATCATCAATCATAATACGAAATAACATCGATTAACGAAATCAATTGAAAAAAACAATATAAACAATATAAACAAAAAAAATTGAAATTGTGATGAGAAATAATACCTGACATTACAAATAATGATTATAAAGTAATTCGGTCATAATATGAAATTAAAGAAGAATTGATTAAAGATGAAAGTGATTAAAGAAGAATGAGGTACAATAGGATTAATCACGCAGAGAACTTTGAAGAAGAAAGAGAAATAGGTCAAAATTTTAGAGAGAGAAACTGAATGTATTAAAATGACCAAATGTCTATCACATAAGTGTTATATAGTAAGACGCGAAATGACAAAAATACCCTTACATGTAATCTCAGCCATTAGATCTTCTTTGATCTAATGGTTGACATTATGACTCATGGACTCAAATATTTAGGGTGGACTCATGTGATCCTAATTCTATATATATATATATATATATAGGGTCAGGATCCGGTGAGAACCACTAACATAATGAGAACCGTGAGAACCCTTACTAAATCTCCACCAAATCTTGTTTCGAAAGTTTTGTTGGATCATTTAACATTAGTTTAGTTTATTCAAGCAAAATACTTGGAGTAACTAAACAAAATTTATTGATTAAATTAAAAAATATGTACTTAATGTACATAAATTCAATTTGTACACTAAAATTATTCTAAATGCGTGAAAACGAGCACTAGGTGCACGAAAATTTATACATGCATGAAAACAGTTACTAGGTGCATGAAAATAACGGACTCTAGATGCATTAAAATGAGCACCAGGTGCATTAAAATTGTTAGATGCATGAAACTGACTACTAGGTGCATGAAAACTAATAAATCGTATTTGACCTCAATTTCTGTCAGTAAATTATATTTTTTTTAACCAAGATGTATGTTATCTAGCCATAAAATTCTACGCCAAACCCAAAAATGTCCTTATTTTTTTAAAATAAATTTCGTAAGGCGGAGTTCTCACGGTTCTCATTATCTTAGTGGTTCTCACCGGATCCTAATATATATAGAGAGAGAGAGAGAGAGAGAGGATCAAGTGAGTCCACCCCAAAACTTTGAGTCCATGAGTCCTCTTAGTAGCCTTTGGATCTTGGTGATGGATGGTTGAGATTAAAACACAAAAAATGTCATTAGGAAGGTGTTTAACCCACTCTCTCACTACAACACTAATTAAACCACTAATAACTCACCCTCTCCCACCCAATTCTCACACAATTCATTCATTCAAAACTCCTTCCTCCTTCTCTCTAAAACTCCTTCTTTCACTTTCTCTCTTTTCTCTTCTCCGCCGGCAACCCCACCGCCAGCCACGCCCATCGCCGGCCACGCCCACCGCCGGCCACCTGAAAAACAACAAATATTTTTTGAAAAAAAAAAAAAAAAAACTAGATCTACCACTAAAAAAACTAGATCTACAAATAAAACCCCTCTCCACCTTCTCATTTCGTCTCCTACCACCACCCAACAGCCCCACCGACGACACCACGACCCCCTACCACCACGACCCACTACCCCCACCATCACACCGCCACACCACCGGCTCTACACCACTACACCACAGCCACCATGGCCACCACGGCCTTCTTCTCCTCTTGCCGCCTCCTGATCCTCGCACCACACCTCTCCTCACCGCCTCCTCACCGCTAACTCACCGCCTCCTCACCGCCTCCTATCCACCAAGCTCCTCACCGCCTCCTTCCTCTTCATTTTGTTTAGATCTGAAAAACACGGTTTGACTGAAGTTACATATTTAGATCTGAAAAACACGGTTTGACTGAAAAACACGGCCACCATGACGGTGAAGGTGGTGGTGTTAGCATTCCTCTCATTCCTCTTTTTTTTAGATCTATTATTATTCATATTTAGTATGAGTTTTAATTTATTTATTTTTTAGATATGTTTTTTTTTATTTAGTTAATTTTAAACTTAGATCTATTAAATAAAAGTAGATTTTTGAAAAGATAATGGTATTATCATATTTTCATATTTGTGTTTCACTGAAGTTTACTGAAGTTACATTGAAGTTACACATTTTTTTACTGAAGTTACACATTTTTTTACTGAAGTTACACATTTTTTTACTTTTTTTACTGAAGTTACACATTTTTTTACTGAAGTTACACATTTTTTTTATTGAAGTTACACATTTCTTTTTTTTGTTTTTTGTTTTTTTTTTTCAAATTTGTTATGTTTTTATTTATTTGTTTTAGATCTCGTATTTTTTTATGGTGTATTTATTTCCAGATCTAAAGTTACATTATTTTACATAGGTTTGGCCTGAAGTTACATAGGTTTGGACTGAAGTTACATAGTTTTTGACTGAAGTTAAATAGTTTTGGACTGAAGTTACATAAGTTTGGACTAAAGTTACACTAGGAAAAATTAAAGCATAATGTTGTACTATAAATGACTAAAGTTACACAAATAATAATTGAAGTTTCTCTAATAAAGGATAATGCTACCTCATAAAAATGCTAAAATTAAATCAAATATTGGGTTAAAGTTATACAAATAAGGCTTGGAGTTACACTTGTGATGATTGAAGTTACACTTATAAAAAGGGTAAAATCAAATAAATTGGTCTTAAAGTTACATAAATTCAAATTTATACATAAAGAATCACATTTTTATTGAAAGTGACACAAATAGGGGCTGAAGTTACACTCGTAATGACTGAAGTTACATTTATAAAAAGGCTAAAATCACATAAACTTGTCTTGAAGTTTCATAAATTTAAATTTATGTAGTCGAAATTAAATTTTAGTTTGAAATTACAAAAATAATGTTTGAAGTGACACTCGTAATGACTGAAGTTACACTCATAAAAAGGCTAAAATCACATAAACTTGTCTTGAAGTTTCATAAATTCAAATTTATGAAGTCGAAATCAAATTTTAGTTTGAAGTTACAAAAATAATGGTTGAAGTGACACTCGTAATGACTGAAGTTACACTCATAAAAAGACTAAAATCACATAAACTTGTCTTAAAGTTTCATAAATTGAAATTTATGTAGTCGAAATCACATTTTAGTTTGAAGTTACATAAATAATGGTTGAAGTGACACTCGTAATGACTGAAGTTACACTCATAAAAAGACTAAAATCACATAAACTTGTCTTGAAGTTTTATAAATTCAAATTTATGTCGTCGAAATCAGATTTTTGTTTGAAGTTACATAAATAATGGTTGAAGTGACACTCGTAATGACTGAAGTTACACTCATAAAAAGTCTAAAATCAGATAAACTTGTCTTGAAGTTTCATAAATTCAAATTTATATAGTCGAAATCACATTTTAGTTTGAAGTTACATAAATAATGGTTGAAGTAACACTCGTAATGACTGAAGTTACACTCATAAAAAGGCTAAAATCACATAAACTTGTCTTGAAGTTTCATAAATTCAAATTTATGTAGTCGAAATCACATTTTAGTTTGAAGTTACATAAATAATGGTTGAAGTGACACTCGTAATTACTGAAATTACACTCATAAAAAGTCTAAAATCACATAAACTTGTCTTGAAGTTTCATAAATTCAAATTTATATAGTCGAAATCACATTTTAGTTTGAAGTTACACAAATATGGGCTGAAGTTACACTCACAAATCTCATAAATTCAAAAGTGCTCAAAAGTTATTAACTAAAGGCTAGAGAGAGAAAGTTAATTAATTAGTGCATAGGTAATTGATTAGTGTTAAGTGTGTTTTTGTCTCTACAATCTCATCTATCCATCTCCCTCATCCAATGGCTAGGATGAGGACTCATGGACTCAAAAAAAAGGGTGGACTCACAAGAACCTATCTCTATATATATATATATCTATATCTATATATATATATATATATATATATATATATATATATATATATATATATATAGGGTCAGGATCCGGTGAGAACCACTAATATAATGAGAACCGTGAGAACCTTCACTAAATCTCCACCAAATTTCGTTCCGAACGTTTTGATGGATCATTTACCATTAGTTTAGTTTATTCAATCAAAATATTTGCAGTAAATAAACAAAATTTATTGATTATATTAAAAAATATGTACTTTATGTACATAAATTCAATTAGATAAAATAAATCAACTCTAAATGCATGAAAAGGAGCACTAGGTGCATGAAAATTGTTACATGCATTAAAACAATTACTAGGTGCATGAAAATAATGAGCTCTATATGCATGAAAATGAGTACTAGGTGCATGAAAATTGTTAGATACATGAAACTGACTACTATGTGCATGAAAATTAATAAATTGTATTTCGCCTCAATTTCCGTCACTATCGTATAATTTTTCGACCAAGAAATATGTTATCTAGCCATAACATTCTACGCCGAACCCAAATATGTTGTTATTTTTAAAAACTAAATTTTGTAAGGCGGAGTTCTCACGGTTCTCATTATCTTAGTGGTTCTCACCGGATCCTAATTCTCTCTCTCTATATATATATATATATATATATATATATATATATATATATATATATATATATATATATATATATCAAATGAGTCCACCTTATTTCCTTGAGTCCATAAGTCCTCATATAAGCCATTAGATCTTGGAAATGGATGGCTTAGATTAAAAGAGGAAAATTGTCATTAACAAGTGTTTAATCCCCTTCTCTCTCATCAATACTAATTAAACAACTAATACATCCATCCCCCTAACACAATCCTCCCACAATTCATTCATCATACAAACTCCACCTTCTCTCTAAAAACACTCTCCTCCTTCTCTCTAAATTCAAACCACCCACCAAATCCAAAAAAAAAAACCTAGATCTAAACAAAAAAAACCCAGCCGCCAACTTCTTTGCCACCCAAGCGCCACCTCCAGCCTCCCCTCACGTCGCCACCCAGCCGCCCTCCTCTCACGCCCCCTCCAGCCGCACCACCACCTCCGGCCTCCTTTTCTTCTCCTCTTTGTGCGCCACCTCTGCCGCCAACACATCCACCGCCACCAGCCACATGTCGCCACGACGCCGCTAGCCCACGACACCACTACACCACCAGCCGCCTTGTCTTCCTCCTCCCGGTCACCCCACGACGCCACTACTCACAGCCCACGACCCCACGACCACCCGCTTTCCTTTCTCTCTCTCTCTCTCTCTCTCTCTCTCTCTCTCTCTCTCTCTCTCTCTCTCTCTCTTTCTCTCTCTCTCTCTGTCTTTTTCTTTTACTGGATCTGAGTGATTCTTTTTTTTTTATGTCTATTTTAGGTCTACTTATTTGTTGGTTAGATTTATCATTACTTTTAATTTTATTTTTTATACATCTTTTATTTTTCAGATTTATTGTTATTTTTTTTTCTTTTTCCTCCACATTTAGATCTACTAAAATGTATAAGTATTATTTTCTTTATTTATTTCTTTAATAAGAATAGATTTTTGAAAAAAAAATCATATTATCTCATTTTTTTAATTTCAAAAATAGTTGTAGTTGTTATTATTGTTGTTTACTTACTGTTATTGTTGGCGGTGATTGAAGTTACACCCTTAAAGGACTAGGGTTACACTTTCAATGAACTAAAGTTACACACTCAATGACTAAAGTTACATTATTAACGACTAAAGTCACAACCTTAAAAAGGTTACACTATTAATGACTAAAGTTACAATTGCAAAAGGGTAAAGTTACAATTACAAAAGGGTAAAGTTACATTTGAAAAAGATTAAAATGACATAAATTTATCTAACAACTACAAAAAATCAAAAAGTAATAAAGTTACACTATATTTGGATTAAAGTTATGCTTGTAAAAGGTTAAAGTTACATACTAAAAATACGTAAAATAATAAAAACTTGTCTTAAAATCAATTTTTAGTATAAAGTTACAGTATTTTGGACTAAAGTTACACTTGTAAAATGCTAAAGTTACACTCTGAAATTACCTAAAATATGAAAAACGTGTCATAAAATCAATTTTTAGTATGAAATTACATTATTTTAGATTAAAGTTACACTCGTAAAGGGCTAAAGTTACACTCTAAAATTACGTAAAATGTCAAAAACTTGTACTAAAATCACTTTTTAGTATAAAGTTAGCCTATTTTGGATTAAAGGTACACTTGTAAAGGGCTAAAGTTACACTCTAAAAATACGTAAAATGTCAAAAACTTGTCTTAAAATCACTTTTTAGTATAAAGTTACACTTGTATAAGGCTAAAGTTACACTTTAAAAATACGTAAAATGTAAAAAACATGTCTTAAAATCAGTTTTTAGTATAGAGATACGTTATTTTGGATTAAAGTTACACTCGTAAAAGGCTAAAGTTACACTCTAAATTTACGTAAAATGTCAAAAACTTGTACTAAAATCACTTTTTAGTATAAAGTTAGCCTATTTTGGATTAAAGTTACACTTGTAAAGGGCTAAAGTTACACTCTAAAAATACATAAAATGTCAAAAACTTGTCTTAAAATCACTTTTTAGTATAAAGTTACACTTGTATAAGGCTAAAGTTACACTTTAAAAATACGTAAAATGTAAAAAACATGTCTTCAAAACAGTTTTTAGTATAGAGATATGTTATTTTGGATTAAAGTTACACTCGTAAAAGGCTAAAGTAACACTTTAAAAATACGTAAAATGTGAAAAAACGTGTCTTAAAATCAGTTTTTAGCATAAAGTTACACTTTTTTGGATTAAAGTTACACTCATAAAAGATGAAAGTTACACTTGTGAAACCGTATACTTGTAGAAAAACAAAATTTACACTTGAAGACAAAAGTTACACCTTAAAATGCTAAAATGTCATCAACTTTAAGCTAGAGAGACAAAGAAAATTAATTAGTATATAAATAATGGATTAGTGTAATGGTTACTTTTTGCTTCTAATCTCAACCACCCACATTGAAAGATCTAAGGGCTCATAGGAGGACTTAGGGACTCAAAAGATATGATGGACTCATTTGAACCTTTATATATATATATATATATATATATATATATATATAGGCAAGATCCGGTGAGTCCAGCCATATATTTGAGTCCGTGAGTCCTAATAACAACCGTCTGATCTGAACAAAATGGAGGGCTGAGATGCTGACACGTAAGGAGCCAAAAAAATAACAAACAAAAATTCAAAAACACAAACCCCAAGATTCCATCTTTCTTTCTCTCACTAAAACTTGAACAAAGACACTGAATAGTTTGAAAACTTCAATCTCACAAAATCTGGTAAAATCTCGCCAAAATCTTAGTTATTCTACTTTATTTCAACTGTATTTAAACGACATTCAATAATCTTAGTTGATTTCTCTTCAAAATCATTGAGGTAAATTATATTCTATTTCGTTCTTTTATTGTTAATTTATGCGATTTTAGTTTAACTTATGTACAATTAAATTGATTATGAATGATGATTTTGTTTGAAATTATTGTTTATATTGTGAAATAATAGAATTTAGTAAGATTAGATTAGAAAGAGAAAAGTAAATGACGAGTTATTTGTGTTACATTCATGTTTTTTGATTTAAATTTCTGGAAATCTTAGCTATACATGATTTGATACGTTTTTGGTGATTATTTTCGACATATTAAACTAATTACTATCACTTATTGAATTTTTAGTTGTTTTTTAGATGATGTTTTGTTTAATCGTAAAACCTAGGGTTTAATTTTGTTTAATTCTCAAAAAAATAGGGTTTCATATCATGAAATTGAATTTGTTTGACGATTTAGTTGATAAATTGATAGTTTGTGTTTAGTTACTGAGTAATGTAGATATATATGTTGGCTATGATAATGAAAAAATCTTGTGATACTGTTGTTTGTATAATGTGATATTGAATCTGAAGCTTAGTAGTATTTAATAATCGTAAGTTTGTCAGATTAACTAGATTAAAACGAACAAAGATGTGATATCATGTGATTGCGAAAACCCGATACTGCATCTGATATGTTATTTGCAGACTTCATGCGTGCATTTGTATAATACTAAATTGACATTTCTTCTATGAAGAAAACTTACGTAGGTGTTAGAGTATGATTATTAGACGTGCGTTGTGTTTCTTGTATTGTTGTAAGTCTCTTCATTATTTTGTTTGTAGAGGTTATACATGAGATAACTCGTCCTTTGTTTGGGGCTTAAATTCGTCAAGATGTGGACAAGCTAGTCATGGAGGGCTAAGAAGGTAAACAAATGAGAATGATGCGTCAACATGTAAAAGTATGCCAAAATCCTTAACGTGTAAGAATTAAATTATATTTTGACTCCAAGATGACATATTCGTCTTGTGCATTTTGTTGTGGCATCTAATCATAGGTGATGGATATAGAATATGAACTTTGAGCTCTCAGGGTGCAACTTTAAGAGAACTTCTTATTTTCAATCAAGCTTTAAAAAGAGGTTTTTTTACTATCTTTTTCTATCATCTTCGTTATATCGTACTTGTATTATGAAATAAAGGACTTATTTCATTTTAATAGATGGAAATTGTTGAGTGAATGACAAGTAATCCGAACGTTCTAGTGCAATGTACTCGTGTATTGTATATAAATTGAGTAGCAAATAGTTTGACCCTCTTTAAGTTACAAACACCTTTAAATTTTTTTAATGCTTACTTAGCCCATCTACTTTCAACTGGCAATGAGCAAGCGGGCATAGGATTAGAAGGTGCTCAGACCTCAGGTAGATACCTAAGGTTTCGATCTCATTCTAATAGTGCCTCCGATCTTTCAAAATGTTCAATTCATTTGTATCACTTGTCATGTGAGGGAGACATAAAGAAATTATATCAGGTAATGCATATTACTTTCAAGTTTTGATTTAAGTAGCGGTATGTTACACTTATGTGCTACTTGCTCTCAAACTGTAAGGAACTACAAATACAAGATACACTTAGATCCAAAAATTTTCAAATTAAGAATGGAGCAATTTCAGTGAACTGGCCAAAAAAAATGAAAGTAGGTCAATTCTACAGTACACGAAGGACTGTTTTATCTATGTTCAGTACTTCAATTTGTATATGTAAGAAGTAACTAGTTGACTAAATTGGAAATATTTTTTCTTGATTTCTTTGCTTTTGTAAGATGTAATGTATAATTTCGATGTTTGTAGGTGTATTCACCCGAACCCTTGGATGTGGGCAACTCATTTATTCGAGAATGCTACAAATTTTGCAGCAAACAAGAGAGGATATTTGGACTACCATGAACGGAAATAGGGAAAAGAAAGGAAAAGAAAGAGTAAATTCCGACAACAATGATGATGACGATGACGATGATGGACAAGACCTAAAGACACAGAAAAACAATACAAGAGTGTTGCAAGTACTACGGGTACAATAGAGGTCGAGGTAGAGGTAGAGGTAGAGGTAGAGGAAGGACTCAAATTACTAGAATATGTTGATAGGAAAGTTTAATTGAAAATGAATTGATGTAATGCTGGTAAGATAAGTAGTCTATTGTAGGTGGCATAAATTAGTTTTGCTGCTGATATTTTGTGATATTGTTTAAGAGCAACAATGATATTGTGTCATGTATGTTGTGATATTATTTCTCGAACATCTTATTGTTGGAGTGAGTGTCCTCAACAATAGTGCGATCACTTAATTAAATCTCATTAACGAGAATACAAAGGGTTGATTAACATTATAGTCAACTAATCCACATTAATCGGTAATGATTGGCTTACTAGAGTTTGACATTATTGTCGTATGACGGTGGTGATCAGTTGATCCCTTGAGGTCACACCGAAAGGACGATTCCCTAATCATGAAAGTTAATTAATTGTATAACGATACAGATTAATTAATCTCTTGGATTGAATGAGTTCAATCTGTATATGAGAATTACATCTCATTATAATATGATTAAATAAGATACATATTGGTAATTAAATGTCATATTACCAAAATTATATAATGTTTATGAAACATTAGAGATAAGAGTAATTGGTTAAATGTAATTGCAATAAGTTGTAATTATATTAACTATATATGAGATAAACCATTTTACATACATGTAATGATAGATTGTTACTTAAAATGTTAAGTATAAATTATTTGTTATAAGATTGTATTTAATTGTTAAATATAATTTTATAATCAAGATTACATGTAATTTGTCACATGTCACACATATGACAAATGACAAAATGTAAAAGTTACAATGGAAGTCCATTTTACCTCACGTGTGCCGTTTTTAGTGATAAGAATTAGGGTGGTAATTATTTGTATGTTTTATGTGATAAACAACATAATTACACCATAAGGACTATAGCCTACCCTAGAGACTTGGGTAAGAGAAAAAGCAAAGCATGCTTGTCCCCTCCCAAGTCCCAAAACGGGCATGCCTAAGAAAAGTGAAGAGAATAAGTTCTCTTCACTACTTCACATAAAAGTGTTGTGTGTTGATTAACTTATCTCACTAGAAAAATAAGAAAGAACAAATTGTTGTTGCTCTCACTACATTCTCATACACATTCATACACCAAGTTATACTACTAATTGTAGTAGTGATAATAAGGTGAAAAAGGCTTCTTGTCACACCTAGCATTGTGTGATAAGAAGTTGATTTGGGATAGTCTAGGTGCATCCAAAAGGAGGGTCTCTATACTTGAGACTTAGGAAGTTCATCCTTTGACATATAAGCTCAAGAACAAGGTAAAGGAAGGAGTCCTTTCCTTGTGCCCATATCCGTATAACACTCAATAATGTGAGGAACAAATCTTTCTCCACTTTGTTTTATTTATTTGCATGTAACTAGATCTTGTAACTAATTCAAGAGTTAATTAGTTTTACATAAGAAATGTCTTAAATGTAGGTATATAAACCTTACAATTGGTATCAGAGCATAGGATGTTGCATGCAATCGGTTTTATGAAGTTTTTACGAGTTATGGTAATAAAATAAAACTAGAAAATTTGTGATTTATATGATAAAGTCAGGAAATTTTGAGCATGATATACCTTCTGGTCCGAAAATGTTTTTAGGTCATTTTGATGATTTATGGAAGATTATTGCTTTATTTAATGATTTTGAGTTAAATAAATCCATTTTAATGAGTAAAATGAACATTTTATGACTAAAAATAGTTAAAGTTCGAATCTAGCCATGAAATTTTAATATGATATCACAAGCATATTTTACCTAAGGTATGTAAAATGTGAGATAAATATGATTTACTTTGCATAATTTATGATTTTTAATGGTTAAAAGTTAAAAATAGTGATTATTTTGGCATAAATAGCTAAAATAGGTTTTTGGCTTGAGAAAAATTATCATATGTTGCATAAATATTGTACATATCATATGTATAAGTGATTCGAAAATTTAGTATTTTAATAAATCCATTTTCATGTGATTTTAGTATTTTATTTGATAAAATCGATTAATGGCAACTATATTAAAATGATTCGAAAATTTTTGACCAAAATTTTGACATGATGATATTCCTGGAAATGTTCCAGAATATTCAAAAAATTTATTTTTCAAATTTATAAATTATTGTAATTTAATTTGGAATTATTACATAAAAGTTATGTTAAAAGGGTCAAAACCGAGCGATAATGCAAAACCGAGTTGAATTATCGTCAAATAATTAGTGGAGACTAATTTTTGAGTCCAAAACAGTTAGGGTAATTTACTTGGACTTAAATTTGATTTAAGTGTTAATTTGTGATTTTAATTGGTTATTATCACGCATTTCCATAAAACCGGGTTTATATACGATATAAGGTTATTAGGGCGAATTGGCACATTTTTATTGCACGAGTTTATATATAATTATGGTGCATTTTGGTTGAATGAATGTCATTTGGATTTATTTAATTTTGGAATTATGTAATTTGTCTTAGTATGGCCTTAGTTTTTAATCGATATTACCCGAAATGTATGGGAATATTGATTCGGTTGTAATTTAATGTGATATCGTATCACTTTTATTGTATTATTTCATTTTATTTTACAAATGTATAATAGAATAGCCTTGTAATTTTATTATATCATTTGTAATCCCGGAGTTTTCTAAAGACGGTGCCATTTGGAAAGGCGTTCCAAAAGGAAGACGGTGTCCTTGGGAGACGTGCAAATGAAGTTCAAGGGATCAAGGAGTTGGTTTCCGAATTTGTAATAGTTAATTGATTTTCTATTATTTTAGGAAGGCCATACTAGGAATTTATTTTATGTTTGCATTTTATTTATATGTTACATGCATGCCAAATCGCCACTTAAACAACACATGCATTTTTATCGAGTCAATCGACCGCGTCAATTATAATTATCGATAGTTCACCAATTTAGTTCACTTAAAAGGAGATAGATAATATAAATTGACTTGACCTCTATTTTTGTAATTGAGACTTAGCCTTAACAAATAGTAGAACCCATGAATCCCAATTTCGTAAGGAAGTAGGCTCGGCTCACCGAGGTGCTAAACTTATTACGTTGGGTAAGTGGGGCAATAAATCGTTATTGCATCGAAATTTGGTTGAACTTAACGGAAAGATTAGGGTCCGTGGCCCATGTGTTCCGGGCTAAAGATGACAATAAAGTATTTCATCGACCAAGAATTCTAATGGTAGAATCAGTTAAAGAGTTAACCCACCAAGTAATATTAATAAAGGTCGTGGAGTCCGTGGCTCACATAAACCCGAGTTGATATAGGACTTGGGTCTTGGAATCATTTATGTAATTGGATAGAGATCATTATATAAATGTCAAACTTGTTTAAAATGTTTACAAGTATTTTAAAACGATAAATGTTGATGTTTCTTTCATTTTCTATTTTGTAATCAAACTTATTTATTCGCAATATCGGCAATCGATAACGAGGTTCGACCTCCCATACCACAACTCACCACCGTATCTTGGCTTAGATGCTTTATGGATCAATGCAAATTCGAAAAGAGTTGTTTTAATTTCGCGAATTGGAATGGGCAACTTTGCCTTGCCACCAAAGGTGATGGTAAGCTTTGTTACCTCACCAAGTCTTCTCCCAACGCTTCTAAAATACAAGGTCAATTAACGCCGTAAAGGAGGCCTATGAGACCTACCAAATAGAATTGGCCACGATCAAGCATGTCTTGATCTTCTATATAGATGTCGAGCTTCAAAGGAATGTCATAAAGATGAATTCCACGTATGAGATCTACACTAAACTCGTGACCGTGTTTTCACGAGCTCTTAGGATCATTCAATATGAAGTCGCTTCTTAATTTTTTGACCTTAAAAATGAAGGATGGTCAATATGTTTGCTCCCACATACTCAAATGATTGAGCATGTTGAGACACTCAAGAAGTAAGGAATAGCGATTCCCGAGCAACTTGTGATTGACCGTATACTCCACTCCCTAAACCGTATCAAAGGGTTTGTTAATTTTAGGGTGAACTTCAACATGCAAAACGTCACCACGACTCTACATGAGTTGCACAAATTGGTTGTGCAAACCGAGCGTGAAATGGGCTACCATGCTAGCACTAGCAAAGATGTTTTGAACATCAAATGACAAAAGCGAAGGGAAGTTCAAGAAGAGTGGACACAAAGGGAACAAGCCCACACCTTCTAAGGACAAAGAAAGGCTATTGGGAATAGTTATTCTAAATCTAAGAAGGGTGTCACCTCCAACGACAAGTGCCATTATTGTAATGGTATAGGCTCTTGGAAACGTAATTGCCCTATATATTTGGGAGATATTAAGACTGGACGAGTTCTTCCAGTAAATAATAGTTCTCCCGAATGTTTATGTTAATGATATTAATCTCAACTTTGGTATTTTGATACAAGTTGTAGTTCTCATCCTCCTAATTAGATTAAAAGCATGAGAAGAAAGACAAAGCAAAGCAAGCTTTAGGGAATCTCCAAGATGAGGGAGCTAAGGTAGCCACCACATAAAGGAGACCTAAGGAATAGCTTGACATTCTTGCTATTTGTCTTTCTAGTTATTTTGAATGTCGTTTGGAATTTTTTGATTTCCGTGTTAGACATGGAAACTGGTCATTATTTCCATTATTTAAAGGACAATTGTTGTACTATATAATGATAGCTTGGTTTTCAACCCAAGTCATTATGTTTGTGGAATTTATGTTC
Source organism: Heliosperma pusillum (assembly GCA_022085475.1). Classification (NCBI taxonomy): domain Eukaryota; kingdom Viridiplantae; phylum Streptophyta; class Magnoliopsida; order Caryophyllales; family Caryophyllaceae; genus Heliosperma; species Heliosperma pusillum. The sequence continues at coordinate 24,904 of JAIUZE010053181.1, forward strand.
TAAAAGTTTTCATTATACAAAGTTAATATCTTAAACATAAAGTATTGTGACAAATTGATCATATGAGAAAATATAATGATTGGATCATTATAATTACCTAAGTTATGAATTGGATTCTCACTTATGGACATGTGACTAAGTACCACAACTTATTTGAAATAAGAAAGATCAATTGCATAGTCAAATCGAGTTAATGAACTCGCATTTGGGGATTTACAATCCATATAAGTCCTAAGATAAGATCTTTTAACGCCAATTTGACTCCATACGGGTTATGGAAGTGTGACAACCCTCGCGAATGCGGAAATATAAAACAAACAAGCATGTGAATTATATAGCGGAAATATGAAGTTTTAAAAAACTTTTATACATGCAAGGAAAGAATACGAGGAGTGTCAAATATTACAAACTAAAGTACGAATTATACTACATCAAGAGACGAAGTCTCTCCAAAATGTTAACAAGTAAAAGTGTTTAG